>WBMY01006891.1:16600-30128 GCA_013397315.1 Donacobius atricapilla
TCCTCTCCCTTTGTTATGAGTCAGAGGATGGGTTAGCTGTCCAGAGATTGCTGATGGCTTATCTTTGCTTTATCTTTATGACATCAGAAAAACAACTTAATAACACTGAGGACAACTACAACACTCAAATACTCAATGTAATTCTGTGGTTTTGAAAGTTAGATCACTTTCTTTTCCCAGCTCATTATCATTATCACCTTTTTAATGAAAAAGTCTGGACCAGAATAATTTTTTTTGAAACTCTGCAGGGTTTGCATCTGAGCAAAAGCAGTCAAAAGAAACTGAGATCAGGCTCTCAGAATCAGGATGAATGTCTACATTTGTACTTCTGTAAGTGAGAAAAATATGAATCCAAGTATTGTCTCCAGACCACTGAGACAGCAGGCTCAGTCATAACATCCCAGTGGCAAAAAAAGAAACCTAGGAAGCTGTAAGTACAAGCTTCTAAAGAGCATGTGACTCAAAGCTGATGCAAAGATTTCTAATTTCCTGGGTGAATAGGCAATGTGGTTTCAGCAACATTCCTTCTAGATTCACATCAATTTAGGGCTCTCCAAACTAGAAATGCCACTGGGACAGAAATATCAAAGCTGTGTGCTGTAAAATATACATCCAAGTGTATCTTTCAAGGACTGTCTTCTTCATGCAATATGGTAAACTATTCTATTACCTTGTATAATGTTGCCCTATTCTTTCTTTGACATGCTGTCATGCTTTGTGTCACTCCAGAGAGTATGACTTTAAAATCCAGAATTTATTTAGTGTAATTAAAACAAGCCATCATTACCCGAGGAATATCTACTTCAGGAATATCTGTTTAGGAAGAGAAAGTATTGTGGTTTATACCTTTATTAATATTTAATCTCAGTCTAGAAATCTTGATGTTGAAGCTGTAAAAACACCCAGATAAAGCAGTAATTCAGCTTTGATATCCCCAGACAAGAATAATCATTCTGAAATAAATATTAAAAAAAAAACAAAGAAAAAACCCACTGAAAAATATTAATTGTTGTTTAGCTAAAATTCCTTACCAGTTTGAGAGATTAAACTTCTGATTTTCAAAGTGATCAAGGCTGCTTATGCCTTAAAAAAGGAATTATGTACTTCATTCAGAGGAACTAGAACTTCACTCAAAAAAAAAAAAAAGAGAATCTAACTTACGGAATGGCTAACATTATCTCAATCCCATGCTAAGCCAAATCAAACTGAAGCAATTTACACTTGTGCTGTGGTATGTATCCTGAACATATGATATCTTTCATACTTCTGTAGTACATTGTTATGTAAGAAAGATCTATTTGAAAGACAAAAGCACTTTAACTCTGAAATTTGATTGAAGAGGACACTTTTTTGGCAAAAAGTACATTTCTGTGAAAAAGTAAAAAATACGGCCTTTCAGTGGGTCAACACTTGTTGAAAGTGTACAGGACACCACCTTTATTTCTTTCCTTAGCACCATCAGGAGTGATGTGTTCAGATATAGTGGTTGGAAATGACGGTGGGTGGTGAGCCTTATGTTGGCTGACAGACATGTAGGCAGCCACCCCTGCTTCTGTCACCAGCATGTGGAAACAGAGACAAAAGAAAAAACCTAATCAGCAAGAAGTTATAAAAAGAGTAAAGAAAAGCAAATACTCAAGACAAAAGATGGCCTCTAGGCTATAGGTCCCAAAGGTCACGGTTGTTAGCACAATGGAGGTATAGGTAATTTGCTTTATTAATCTTTGGCCCTCATTGGAAATTGATTCTAGATATGTCTGTTCATTGAATAAAGAAAAAATGTATTTTGAGTGGTTTCAAAACTGTTATTAAGCTTCAGTCAAATGTATCAAGGCACTGCTAATATCTTTGACAGGACTACAGGGTTCTGATATTTAAAAAATAAATGTCTTGTGGCCTCTCTTTGTTGCTACTAGGACTAAGGACGAGCACTGATGTTTTTTCTTTAATAAAAACCAAACATTACATCCATATATAGTTATTTTCTTCATGCTAAATGATGATTTTGAACTCTGTTGAGGACTTTAAATTGCTCAAGGCACTATGTCTAGTTTGTGTGGAGGAATCACATTGTCTTTTTTTTCATTACAATGCAGAAACAGACAGAGGGTGCTGGCTGAGGGGCAGCAGCCAGTAGTGGGTATTTCATGCAGTGCAGCTAAAGCCCTGCTCTCAGCTGAACAACAGATCACAGACGCACTGGAATGAACTTAGGAATCTGCCCAAAGGTTCCAGAAAAACAAATCAGAACCAGTTACAGACGTCTGGGGCAGTATAATGAACCCTAATGTAAACATAATGCTCCAGCTGCTGCATCTGAGCACAGTCAGTCGGAGCCAGTTCAGGTATTTCTGCCCGTGTCAATGTCATTTGGGTGACTCAAGCTACCTCTGGAACAAAGCTTTAGGACAGAAGCATCACCTAACCCGGCTGACGAAAATGCTGGGTTATTGGCAGTGCTCAGGTGTCTCAGACGCTGTCAGTGCCGGGAAACAATACCTGCTTCTCTTCAGTCAGGACAGGATGACTGGAGGCCCCAGCCTGAAGTGGCTGATGGACGTGTTGCTTCCTTCTTTTTAATTAAAGATGTTTTAAGAGACCATAGCACTGGAATTCGTACTTATGCAATCTTTGGATTTAATTTATGCAAAGAACCTCTGTCAGGAAAAATGTGGCAAATAAAATAACAACAATAGGAGGGCTTTTGACTGTCAGGTGTGATAGGTCTGGATTAGAGGCTTCAAACAAGAAACAACTGAGAACTTCTTTTTCATGTTTTGAAAAATATCCTCAGGAATTGTACAGATTGGTGTGAAGACTTGCAAATGGAGTTCTTTGGCAAATGACAAGACGCCCAAGATCTCTCCAGGTCTGCCTAAGGAAAATTTCTTGCAAGTTCTTGTATTCAAAGCAGAAGGCAGCCAAAAGGAAGGGAAGGAGCACGGTGCTGGAAATTGCGCTGTAATTATGGAGATTTCTCCTAAGGGACTTCTGTTGGTGAGCCATGTCTGAGCCAGGGAAGAGAGGAGACAGATTGCTTCATACTTCATTGGTCAGGAGCCAGCCAATATCCTAGGGATAAAACCAGGAAAATTTCAAGCAGCCAACAGTAGCTCTCCAGGGCTTAGCCAGATAAGCCAAGTGAGCAGGGATTGCTAGCCCTGATCCAATAATCAAATGCTACAGAGAATACTAGTGACATTATGCACATGGTTTCCTAGTACTCTCCTGTCCCACATTTCTGAGGTCCAGTTCAGACTTGGTGTGACCTCAGACAAAGTCCATCCTGCCCTGATCTCAGCTCTGTCCACCGCATGAAATCAGCCCAATTTTAAATCCGTACACAGTCAATAAATGTGAGAGCAGCCACTTAGGGTGCCATGGCAATTTGACTATTCTAAGGTAGAAAGGGTGGAAGAAAGGAAGAAAGGAAAGAACAAGAATCAGAGTGATAGCTCTACTGGGGCACCAGAGCATATGACCCAGAAGGTACCCTGTCTGCAAATGCTGAAATGCCACCTTCTGAAACCTAATGCACAGCAGATGGCATCAGTGCGGGGAACTCCCACAAACAGGTCTCTGATACTTCCTTTGAACTTCCATTTGCTGTGGTGGACACCATCACAGTGAAAGACAGAATCAGCTAAAGCTATTTTCTTGGCTTCCTTCCAACTATGCTAACCTTAATGCTGAGTCATATATTACTGTTTCTTTAACCGGGATGGCGCCAAAGTAACCTTCTGTTCCCTTCTACCGCAGTGGAGTTCTTCCAGAGGCCAGAATTAAACCTTTTACTCCCAGGACAATTATCTGAGGATGATTTCAGTGGAAGTGTGGAAGCAGAGAACTGATACTGCTCTCCATGAAATAGCAGAGTCAGGCCTGATCCCATGTTTGACCTCAATGCTTAGAAGGTACCATCAGCCCCACACAGCTTGGTGCTATTTTCTTGCTGTGCAGATTGACTTCAGCTGTTTGACATTTAAGCTGTATTTTGTAGCATTTATCCAAATCCAAGCATATTTACATTTACCAATCCAGCTATTTTCCCACTGAAAACACTGCCTTTGAGGCTGCTATATTTACCAAAATCCAAGATAATGATGCATCTAGCACAGGTTTATAAATTATTTAGGCTGATTTAAGAAAACGACCTTAAATCTGTTTTTATTAGAAACCAAGGCACACAACAACATCAACAAGTGTTGCAAAATAAAGAAATCCCAAAGGGAATCACTGCAGCAAATAGTATGATTTCTCCAATGGATAGCTTTTTACTCTGAAATTTAACGTGACATGTTCCTGAAAAGGTGCTCTTTCATAGTAATATAAGCTATCCTGTGTCTATGAGGTCAACTGAAAAAAAAAAAAACACAACAACAAAAAGCCAAACGTTAAAACAAGCAAACAGATCTACACATTCACACAAATATTTTTGCTGCAAACTTGAAACCAAAGTGTTTTTTGGAAATGGAATTTATATTGTGCAAAAATACTTTCATCCAGACAAGAAAAAACAAAAATTAAATGCATTATGGTATTGATTGAAGATATTGATTTACATTGCTCAATTTAATCACAAAAGAAGCTGATGAGTTAGCACAGATCTCATGTAAAATCTCTTTGAGTCATGAGATTCCTAATGACTTTGGTGAGCTTAGGGGACACCTCAAACAGAATGGTTTATGGATTTTAGAAAATTCACAGGTGACGCCAGAGCAATACCTCTACACTTGCTTTCAGCAAAGTGCAAGTATTTCAGCTGTACTGGCACAGAGAGTTCTACACCGTAAGTATGAATACAACTTCTTGAACCCCGCTTTTCCTTCCGGTATGTAGATGCTTTTTACATGAGAAGTGCCGGACATCTTTCAGGCTGGGGTAGGATAGCTTGATACCCTCGTGAGCATTTCAGCCCTGGTGCCAGCACAGCAGAACATGGTAGCAAAATGACAGGTATCCCAGCCTGCTGATTTTTTACACTGTAGATCTGAAACAAAGCTGTAAGTGCACAGTCATAGTATTTTTCAATTGCAAAGAGGTACTTCGAGATTAGGGATAAACAGCATCCTATATCCCATATTTACAATGTATAAAATTGTTGCTCCTGTTTCATCAGCAGGGTGCAGGATGTGCTTCTTTCAGTAATTCATCTGAAATGATTACTTCAGTAGTCAAGAAATAGTAACCCCCAAAATTCACAGCTGAGCCAATATCAGGTTAGGATCCACATCACATTATTCTTAGAGCACAAGACATCAAGTTTGTGTGGTTTAATATGAGCTGCTTTTAGATACAGAATACTTCTTCCTCTGTGTATTCTCTTCTTTCCAAACAGATTTCTTGTTGAGAAAGGGGGGCAAAGTGTGCAGGGCCTGACTGGCACATGCCAAGGATCGAAGTCTGTTCATTGCCAGAGAAGGAAGGAGATGGGGAAAAAAAAAAAAAATAAAAAAAAGAAAAAAGAAGAAAGACATGGTGACATAAAAGAGAAGCAGGAAACAAAAACAGGAGTAATGGAAAACAGGACTGGCCAGCACCACACATTCTCTTATCTTTGCAACATGCAGTTCATAAACACATGTAGGCACTTCACACAAACAAGGAGGGACCCAAAATAGAGATGCTGTAAACAGGAGAAACAACATCCCACTCACAGTACTCTTGGGGACAGCTGCCATAAGAGCAGTTCCTAGTGACTTCAGGGGCATGTCTGTGCACATGGATGTGTATTTGGAGTCCCAGAAAGAGAAATGTGGTAGGGAGAAAGTGTCAGTCATAACTTCTCCAATTATGCAAAAAAATGTCTATCTAAAATTATGCCAAGCTCCCTAGAAATTCCCTCCTCACTCCTCTCATTCTTGTAATACCCAGCAATATCACTGGCCTGCCTCTGGGGCAGGAGCCCACTGAAACAGGCCTGTGTCCCTTATAGCTGCTTTTGGTATGCATTGCAGCTCTTTTAAAGGAAAATGCTCTAATTCAGCTGCCACAGGAGAGGAATAATTTGAGACATCTCCACTTGTGCAGGCATTACCATATGAACCACTTTTGTTGGGAGGCTGGGTCTGGTACCAGATCTTCACTCCATTCCATTGATTATGGCCACAAGCAAAGGCCATATCATTAAAAGTGTTGCTTCTTAAATTTCTTCTCACATCAGTTCCCTTTTTGAAAGCCTTGCTTGTCTGTTTTTCTCACTTACCAATAATAGGTACAACTGAAGGAAAAGTTAGTGCTAATGCCTCTCCTGCACATGCCATCCATGCCTTGTCTGACTTGTGTTACTTGCAGGGGGTAAAAGACCCATGCTATGGTTGGTAGTTTTGTCTCCAGTAGACTAGGGAGAAAAACAATACTGGCCTAAGAATGAGATCAGCTATTCCATTCCTTAGTCTAATAAAGAAAAAATGTAAAAAGTAAATAATTTTATACATTTTTTCTTGTTTGTTTTAACTAATGATAAACACATTTTCCCTTTTCCTTTTCCTTTTCCTTTTCCTGGGCCAGGTTTGTTTTTTGCTAGTTTGTTCATTTTCTTTTTTTCCCACTCTTTCCCCCTTCTATTTTTATTTTGTTTCTTTGTCTTTCTCTTTTCCATTTCTTAAAAATTGGGATAATACTCTTTTCCTAGAATATTCTCTTCATGCAGATACAGGAACACCCTGATTATTTCACCCAGCTTCAAGATATTATGGAGCACCACAGTCAGGATTCATTTGGAAGAGAGGTTGGTGGTGTTCACAGTTGTGTACAGGACAGGAATGAGGGTCCTGTTATGGTATATTGACCTGTGGTATTCAGCAGCAAGACAGCAAGAGGATGCTGGATTGACATGTGAGAGGGCAGAGGGTGAGGTGTATTCCTTGGTAATGTATTCAGAGTGCAAAAGATCTCCTTGTTACAGGGTCACTGATGAAATTGAAGCCCAGCTCACTTATTAATCTTAGGCTTTGCCTGCAGATGTGCTATTTCACTGGCAAACCAACACCAAACCTCTGTATTTCTCCACTCATGCAGGTAAATGTTTATACCCTTGCCTCTTGAGAAGAGATTCAGCCTTGAAAATGAGTCAGTACTGAGAAGTCTTTTCAGGAGGCCTTCACAGAGGACTGATGCTTTGATAATATCAGTGATGTGGGCTCGATAGTTCTGAGCCTGAATTTTAGCTTGCTAAGTATTGCTAGCTCCTTTCCCAAGAATAAACTGTTGACAGATTTCCCTTGGGAAAGGAGTTAGCAATACTTAGCAAGCTAAAATTCAGGCTCAGAAATATTGAGCCCACAGGAAACATTTTCACTCCTTGGTTTCTGCAAGAGCCTGTTTGTATTAAGTGAGTCTTCCCATCATAAATGACTCATATTGCTCTGAATTGAAAGTAGCTGGCCTTTCTTCTGTGCAACTCCTGAAAAAGTGCCAAAGAACCTTATTGCTCCACTTTACATAGCTTCACTATATTTAGTATGTGTTATACCACCAACTCTAATATGGCTNAAACTCTAATATGGCTTGTGAATCTTGCCTTTTGTTCAAGAGACGCAGACTGTTTTCTCAATCAGAGGCATGTTAATATGCATTCACACCTCCTGGATTTCCACTTCATCTCTTGCTGGTGTCGAAGAAAGCCTTGAGCTAAGGCCATGGGCAAAAGCCCCCCTGGTCAGGATGAGAGAAATCTCACCCACAAGGCCTCATGGGATCTCTCTATGTAGATTAGACTAGAAAGTTCTCTGTTCCCCTTTTTACCATTGGTTACTTTTTGCTGCAATAATTTGCATATTCCTAATCCTGTCTCCCGATTGGTTCCCTGCCCTGAGATTCCCACCTTTATCCTACCCTATATATGTTACTGTAACATCCCCTGGCCCTTGCCTTTTTGGGGCACCCCATACTGGGTTTGGTTTGCTGTTTGTTGTTTTGCTTCTTATTAAAGTAGTTCTTTTTTGGGTCACAAGATCATGCCTGTCTCTCATTTATTTTGCTGCCAAGGGGACTTTCACACCCCAAATCCCATGGTGTCACCTGGCCTTCCTATCCGGGCCTGGGCTGTCACAACCTCTTTCTTCCTAAACTTTCAGTACTGTGTCCGACATAACAGCAAAGACAGCAGTTCATGCACTGTCTGAAATACAGGAGAAGGACTCTAGTAAGAATTATTTATTAAAAGGCATATAAAGCATAACAGTCATCTTGGCAGTCTTCTTTCCTACAGTTTTTTTCAGTTTATTCAGAGGAGATAAGTGAGTGGTTAAGATGTGAATTAGTTTTTTCATTGAACTGGGATAGTTTTTGAGGGCAATCACTACTTTCTGGTTTACCACGTGCTGTTTTGTGGTGTTTCATAATAAGGAGATTTCATTTTTGAAAAATGAAGCAAAAAAGTGTTTGAAAACATGAAAATTGGGGGATTTTTTCACCGTAATATTTTTCTTTCCAATTACATTAACATTTATTTGTGAAAATTGAATAATTTCATGGGAATGTGTTCGGACTCCTATGGAACTCCAGCAGTAAGCAGGTAGTCTTTCTGTTTATTTAGACAGTTGAACTGGACATATTCCTTGCAATATTTTGGAAATGTTGGCATGGTTGTTGTGCTACTAAGCACTGACAAGTTCTCTTGGCACTTTAGCTGGATGGTCCCAGAACACAGTGATCCCTAATTACTAATTAACAAATTAGTATTTCAATGACCTTGTAGGTGTAGTCTGGGAATTCACAGTTTCTTATGCTTTAATCTTTAGAAGCTTTGAATGTTTTAAAAAGATGGAAGTTGTTTTGATTTCTGGAATCTGGAAATTTTCAAATGGCAGTTCAGTCATGCTTGCATGACCTTGAGTAGGACTGTTCATGGGATATAGAGTGGTTTTGGTTGGGAGGAACTTTCAAGATCATCTAGTTCCTATTCCCCCACCACAGGCAGGGACACCTTCTGCTAGACCAGGGTGCTCAGTGTGCCGTCCAACCTGGCCCTGAATACTTCCAGGGATGAGACATCCGCGGCCTATCTAGGCAATCTGTTCCACTGCCTCATCACCCTCTCAGTAAAGAATTTCCTGTTAGTAGCCAATCTAAATCCACCCTCTTTCAGTTTAAAGCCACTCCCCCTTGCCCTGTTACTGCATGCCTCTGTATAAAGTCCCTCTTCAGCTTTTCTGTGAGTCTTTATGTACCTTTTAGGTACATACAGGGAGGCTGCTCTATGGTCATCCTGGAGCTTTCTCTTCTCCAGACTGAATAACTGTGGAGTCCCTCCAACCTTTTGGGGGGATTGCCAGGGTCATGCCTTGGAAGGATCTACCACAGAGTTTCTCTGCCTAGGCTGAAAGAGAGGATTTCCCCTATGGTGCCCTGCAGAACTACTGCCAATCTACCTTGGTTTGCTTCCCCCCTTGTCCACTTAACCCTGCCCACCCTAGTGGTTCATCCATCATCCCCTCTATAGGTTAGCGACCCTTGCCCTGCCCTTTGTACCACCCCTGTGCCCACAGACCATTGGTTCTTGACCCCCATTTAGGCCTGTGCCCAGCACATGGCCTGGTCTTTTGTCCCTGACTTCCCTTTGGTACCTGAAATAAACCTTGCTGGAACTGAATCATGCAAAGGCCCTTCTTGCCTCTCTTTGCTGAGCTAGCTGTGGTGTGTGATGTGTGGGTTTGATTGCTTTGCCTGAATTCTTCCCAAGTGGCTTTTCCATGGGAGATGCTTATTGGAATATAGGTAGCAGCTCCACCATCTAAAAAGCACATTGCTACAAGCAACCCCAAATTTCTCAGCCTGTCCTCGTAGAAGTGCTCCAACCTTCTTGTCTTCTGGGCCTTCCTGTGCCCTTGCTCCAAGAGGTCTATATCTTGTGCTGAGGACCACAGAGCTGGATGCAGTGCTACAAGTGGGTTCTCATATGGGCAGAGCAGAGGGGCAGAATCCTGCTGCCCACACTGCTCTGGATGCAGCTCAGGATGCAGTTGGCTCCCTGGACTGTGGGTGCATATTGCCAGGTTCATGTCCAGCCTCTCATTCACAAGCAGGAAGTCAGATTTGTTAAACTCTCCTTCCATGCTAGAAAGTTAGATTCCCATTGACTCATTTCAAACCTCATGCTAGTGTGTAGATTCCAAGACCAAGCAATAATATTCATGGGTTCCACATTTTTTCAAAACTTCTCTGTTAAATATTTACTTTAAATGCTTAAGAAAAGCAGATTTTCAGAAAAAAAAATTAAATTTGAGGAAAATACCTTATATCTATAGAAACTTTGAACTGGTATGTTCAATTAAAATGACAAACTGAGGTACATGACTTCAAAACACATCATCTTATGTAACTTTTTGGAGTCATATATTAGCTATGAGCAAGAGAAGGTATGGAAAGGTAGACCATATGGTGCANCCTGCTGCCCACACTGCTCTGGATGCAGCTCAGGATGCAGTTGGCTCCCTGGACTGTGGGTGCATATTGCCAGGTTCATGTCCAGCCTCTCATTCACAAGCAGGAAGTCAGATTTGTTAAACTCTCCTTCCATGCTAGAAAGTTAGATTCCCATTGACTCATTTCAAACCTCATGCTAGTGTGTAGATTCCAAGACCAAGCAATAATATTCATGGGTTCCACATTTTTTCAAAACTTCTCTGTTAAATATTTACTTTAAATGCTTAAGAAAAGCAGATTTTCAGAAAAAAAAATTAAATTTGAGGAAAATACCTTATATCTATAGAAACTTTGAACTGGTATGTTCAATTAAAATGACAAACTGAGGTACATGACTTCAAAACACATCATCTTATGTAACTTTTTGGAGTCATATATTAGCTATGAGCAAGAGAAGGTATGGAAAGGTAGACCATATGGTGCAATAATTTGGGATCCAGCTTCCCCGTTTTTTGTGTGTAAAGGGGGAGAGCTAGTACAATTTAGCACATTTTACACTTTTTATTGTTTGTGTGTGGAATTTGTGAAAGGTCTTCCCAGAAATGGGTTCATAGACACAGATTCCCAAAGCAGCACATTTGGAAAACACCTTGAAAATAATTACTGGGACAAAATTAGAAGCTCTTCTAAGAAACTTAACAGCATATTTCAGCAGCTGGCACTGTCTTCTGATCTATTGGAAGTTCAAAACCTCAAAATTATGCTCACAGTGGGAAGCTGATCTTTTCCAGTTGCTCCCATTACCATTAAAAGATCTGTGGCAGTTTCAGCACATCTGTGCTTATGATTTAACACCAAAATCTCTATATTCAAATTTTATCTTTAGTAGCTTAGGAAATGCACGAATAGAAGCAGATGTCCTGTGTGAAAAAATATTACCAGAAACCTAGGAAGCAGTCCAGATGCTTCAGGAATCCCTGTTTTCTCTGTTGAGTTTGGATGGTTCTGCTTTTTGCACAATACTATTAAAGGGAAATCATGCTTGCCTTTGAGCCAGAAAATGTAAGTGCATTTGGAGCCATTACAAAAATGATGCTGCATTCAGGAGACACCATCTCCTATTTTAGAAAGTGAGATCTTTGTCTCTGGAGAGAAGGCAATGTTGGATTGCTACTGCCTGGGAGAGGGACAGCTTAGACCTGTCAAACAGCCATCCCTTTGGGTGGCTCAGGAATTTCAATGACGGGTTTGGGACAAAGCTATGTTCATTCTTTGGCTTGTAGCAGAACATGCATGATGCATGAAACTACTGAAGATGAAGAAGATAAAATGGAAAAAGCTAGGCCATTTAAGAGCCTACAAGTAAATGTTGCTGTAATAATCAAATAACTGTAGTGTCAGAAGTTCCAGAAGCTGTGAGGAAGATATTAAAGACGATACTCTTCAAAGAAAATGACATACATTTTCCAAAATTTTATTCTGTTCCTTGATCTGTATGGAGCTCAACATGCATTCTTCCTCCCACTCTGTCTCACCTCTTTTCTAATTTCCCCACTATATGTAAAAAGCATTAAAAAGCAAGGAATTCCTGGACATTACAGGACAATGAATTAATGTCAAAGCTCTTTCTGTGGACTTCTATTTCTATGTACAACCATGTCATATTAATGAGAATTCAGTTATTCTGATTTACCATCTTCTTTCCACTAATCAGGAGTCACTTATATGTAGGTGTTTGCAAAGCAATGTCGAACCTCTCTGTTGCACACAGGGTAGTGACCCAAGAGGGAAACTTAGCTTTCCAGTAACCCTTAAATCAATGGGAAAATGGAAAGAGAGGAACTCTACAGATTAAGGATTGGTTGGTCACTATCTTTGTGATCTTTGTGATGTATTTGATAGAAGAATTATATTATTTTTAAATATGTAGGCAGGGATTTCTTTTTGTTCTGCATTGTCATGCTTATGTAGATTGCTAGCTTTGGCTTACATTTCTTGTTCAATTGACTGTATAAAGAGCTTTGTGCAAAACTGTGGTGAACTTCCTAACCTCCTTTATTCACAATGATGAGATGCTTTGAGAGATTAAATAAAATTCCTTTTTATTTCAATGCTAATCATAATGAAATGCAGATGTTTGATATTCCCTATTTTTATCAGTGACTCCACTTTACAAAGTTAGATCCATCAGTAGAGCTGTTACAAGTACTAATGTATTCCCAAGAGCAATCCATTCCAAGTGCATTTGGGCTGAAAAAAGTTTGTTCCCAGTTTGCTCACAAAAAAGCATGCAGTTGAAAAACTGTTCATATTTGTATTGTATGATCATTTGACCTTTCCCACCCATGCTTAACTAGAATATCGTTTTTAAATAAAAACCATTTTTGTCTCATGTTACTAATCCCAGATACTGTGAACAAAACAATAACTTATCATCCCCTCAGAAATAGAGAGCTCACTCTTTATGGTCCTGAGGAAAAAAAACCCATTCAGCTTTAACTGACTTGGATGAAAATGGTTAAGTGCTTAGCTTACAGTCAAGTTAAATGGCTGTCAAGTTAAATGACAATCAATGACATTTAGGCCCCAATGCTGCTCCTGTAATGCTCCTGATTGTTTAGTAACAGGCAGGAAGAGGAACTGGATTGGATTGATATGGTAAGGCACTTTTCTTTATAGGAAAAATTAAACATCATTAAAAAACTATTATAATAGTAATTTGATTTTTAGGAGGAGGGACTTGAACACATTGTTGCACATCAACAGTGGCAGGGCAAGGTCCACATGTGTGTTACTTCTCTGTGGCAATGCATAGGAATTTATATGAGCTGGGCATTCTTTCATGAAAACTAAGCTAATTGGAATTACTCAGCCTGTGGCAGGAAGACTCCACATACACTGTTACCCCAACTCAGCCAGGCAACAGCAGCTTCCTGATGAGTTCCAGTGAAATCCAACTGCTGATGGCTGTTTTACTGTGCAGAGCCACAACTTAGCCAAAGTGTCCTTCCACTATGAGAGTTTACTTCTGAATGGAGAGGGAGAGGAGAGGAGAGGAGAGGAAGAGAAGAGAAGAGAAGAGAAGAGAAGAGAAGAGAAGAGAAGAGAAGAGAAGAGAAGAGAAGAGAAGAGAAGAGAAGAGAAGAGAAGAGAAGAGAAG
>WBMY01006891.1:30421-55103 GCA_013397315.1 Donacobius atricapilla
GCCTGACAAGACCTGAGCTATAAAATACATTATAACTAGATTATATTGACGGCTTTGACCTTGGCTGCAGTGTCTTTATATAAAATGATTTCCTTTTATTGCATAGGATTTTATTTATAAACCAAAAAAACCCCAAACCTGAGCCACTTTTGCATTAAAGAGCACTTATCTGGCAGAGCTCATTTGATCTTGATTACATATGACAGCGGTTAGGGCACAGCTATGACTGGTGACTTGTAAAAACACAGAAATGGGTTAGTATCAAGATATTCCTGATCTCTCTACAATGTTTCTGTTTGGAGACGGGTACAGCAGGATCTTAGATGTGCCTTGTAATCCTCAGCAAGTCCTTTGCAGTCTTCTTCCCTGGGTTTGTTGTTGGAGTGCTGTGGGCACAGAGCTCCCCTGGTTCCTGCTGCCAGCCTGGCTCCTGCAGTATACTGAACACATGAAGGCTCCACACTGCTGCTCCTGCTCCTCAGGACTCTGCACCATCACTGGGAACAGAAGCATGAGTGACACTGCCAGAAAATCACAGCACTGCAGTCCCTGGGAAGTGTGAATCTCATGCTTCCAACACAAAAGATACAATTTCCAGAGTGATGAGCAAAACTGCCACTGCCACACATATGCATTTAAGAGGCTTTCAGGTCATAGGACAGATATGCAGTGGCACAGCAAGTTAGTGAAGACAGCAGCTGAGTAATTTCATAACAAATCTGTTCCAGATAAAACAGAAAAGAAATCAAGGTGGCTTGTTATGTAAACCTGAGATTTTTCTTGCTTGTTGCTGGCCTGCTGTTACCCAGCTACTGCCTGGTGAGAGAAACAATCACAGATGACAGTGATTTCTTCCAGCACATTTAATCATTATGCATATATAAATATCAGTCTTCATTTAGATTCTGGGAAGCTGGGGTTGGAATTGAAAGCTCATTATATTTTCCTATAACCCACACCTAGATACGCATGACCCAACCCAAACATGCATACTGTTTTGGTGAATTATTTGACTTAAAAAGGATTCTCTTTAGCATATATCTGGTGGTGCTTTTTCCTTACATCTACCAAATGAAAGATTATGCATCCTTGCTCTGGAAGGCAACCCACATTTTTCTTTAATGTCTTTCTTTCTTGCCCACAATGGTGGGGTTAAGGAGCTACAACACATATGCAGTAGGAATTTTGGGTTTGTTGATGTTTAATCAATACCTTAATTTGGGGCTTGCATAGGCTTTATTTTCTCTGTTGATTTTCCATAGTTTCTTGTACTTGTAATATCATTAATCTTGCCAATATTAGAAATGACTGATACTGAAAATGTTGAAAAATTGGAAGCAAAATGAAATAGTCTACAGAAAGATAAATACACCTGAAGGCATGCAGATAATTTTCTTATCTCAAAATTCAAATCAATATAAATCCAGATATTTTATAAAATGAGATGAAACTAAAAGTAGGAATACTCATTCTGAGTTTTTATTATAACAAGAATTTTTTTCCACATATTGCATTACTATCTCAAATATGTTGGCCAACTTACTACAACATATACTGTCAGATGTAGATTTTCATTAGATTATTTTTTCTCTCTCCCTCTTTTCAACTTCATTTCAGAGGCTCTTTAAATTTAAGACTCTGGTTTCCATCAGTTCAGCCAAGTCAGAAAAACTAGTGCCGCTTTTCATCTGTCATTATTATTAAAAACTCCCCAAAACTTATATTACATATCTGAGTTACATAAAAATGACCTTGTATTCATGACTTGAATGTTCTTGGATTTTTCATTAAATTCTGTTTGCTATCAAGTAGCTCTCTTAAATTTGCTCCCTCGACTAAACTCTGGGGAAAAAAAGTCCGTGGTTAAATTGAATAAAATTTGTAATTTTGCAGAATTCTCACTTTGAAAGACAGGCTGCAAAATGTGTGGCACTTCCACAGAAAGAGAAACCCAAGAATATGCTCTGTGATCTTGGCAAAAGATTTTCTTTTTGTAAGATAGAATTTGAGAAGCAAAGTATTATCAGGCAGTTGAGAAGTGTTTTAATGGCTTGNAAGTTTTATAGAGGACTAAAACACTGATCATTCTTAATCCTTGAAATGAGTGTTACTTTTTTCAGTACCAGAAGACTTTTATTCCAGAAAACATTGCATGTTTCAGCACTTTGCATGAAAGTTTATGACCTGTTCTGTTCAACTTCTGCTTCATCATTGGTATACCATCTCTGAACCTTCTCATCGCTTTTAAGAATAAATACTGTCTGGAAAATCTCACTGGNGTTACATAAAAATGACCTTGTATTCATGACTTGAATGTTCTTGGATTTTTCATTAAATTCTGTTTGCTATCAAGTAGCTCTCTTAAATTTGCTCCCTCGACTAAACTCTGGGGAAAAAAAGTCCGTGGTTAAATTGAATAAAATTTGTAATTTTGCAGAATTCTCACTTTGAAAGACAGGCTGCAAAATGTGTGGCACTTCCACAGAAAGAGAAACCCAAGAATATGCTCTGTGATCTTGGCAAAAGATTTTCTTTTTGTAAGATAGAATTTGAGAAGCAAAGTATTATCAGGCAGTTGAGAAGTGTGTTAATGGCTTGGTAATGCAAGCCTCAGAGTGCTTCAATATAGTTATAAAATGGATCAGTATATCCAGAAAAAGAATAAGTAAAAAGATAAAACATCACTGAATAATTTCCAGGTCTGCATCACAATGAGCTTATGTCATTCACTGTAACTATGAAGATGTAATCAAAGAATAACGATTCATCACCGAGCCATTAGAGTTCTTGAGTTTACAGGGCAGTTAGCAAAGTGAACAAATGATAGAGGAATTTAAGGACTGCCCCACAAGAAAAAAACTNCCATTTCCCACTCCACTCATGTAATCTGTTTTATGTGCTTGAGGCACATACATGTTCCAGGCAGTGCATTGTTGAAATCGCTTTGCTGCCTGTTTAATTTAATTGCTAATAACTCCTGTAATACATGAAATATTTTTTTTCACTAGTTTTAAAGAAGTAGTAAAGCATTTGAAGTGCAAAGTGAGATATTTGTTGCCAAAGTCCTTCTCTAGACACCTTAATCACAACTCGTTGTAGCGTTGAACTTAATTGAAACTGAAACCAATGCAGTCTTTTCAAAGTAGAAAAATCACTGCAGTAATGGCTGTGAGCAATTAGTACTAAAACGTGTGTTCCCCCTTGCTAAATGCCACATTTACTTCTTATAGTAACATTATTGCTCAACTACACAAGAAGATTTCTTAGCTACTTTTCTGCAATGCCACATCTACCATTATGAGGAAGTACTGAAATGTGAATCTGCTTTCAGGGAACTAAAGATCTTGTATTATTGGTCACTTAGGGATAAGTAGTGGGAAGAATTTCAAGGCCCTTCTCCTCTTTAGTTAGAGCTACCGCACTGAGAATACTGGTGATTGATCTGGTAATCCACCATCTGTTCTTCTGGTGTTTCTGATAGTATTCTTCTTCACAAAGAGGACAATTAAAACCTACAAAATAACTGGACACAATTCACATTTTTCAGGCTCATGATCTGTTAACAGAAGAGACAGCTGGCCATTGTGATTTTATTTTTTTTTTTTCTGAGAGAAGACATCAAGCAGACCTAATGGCACTTAATCTTTCAGGATGGGTGGTCATCTTTTTCTTCTGATTAGTGCACCGTCTGGTGTGTGGGAGGCTATGGCTCTTAAGTGCTGTCATTACACTGAGTCACTTAAGTGGTAAGAAAAAGTCAAGCTTTTTGGTAGGAAAGGGGGGGAGTTAGGTGATGTGAGTGGTCCCACAATGGGGGTAGGATATAAACAAGAAGGTCACCCCAATCTTCTGACCAGTCCTCTGTGACTTGGGCACAAATCAAGAAAAGGAGCTGGTGTCATGCTCCAGCTGGATCTGTGGTTCCACATGCCTCAGGTGGGAGGAACAAAATAGAAAGTACAGGGCCAGAGCAAATCTGGTCTAGTTGTAGCTGTGCTGAATATACATGCCAGGAAGCACACGCAGCCATCCACATACAAGCAAATTTCTGGCTTTTTTTTATAGTGGGGTCTATAAATAAGAGGATTGAAAGATATTTACTTATTTTTTGTATATGTCCAGGAACATACTAAATATGATACAGTCCTGTAATAAGGCTGATCATTGCCCAAAATTTCCCAGTTGTCTTGGGAAAGGCAAGGATACTACTCCCAATGTTAGTAGCAGGAATATCTTCTAACCAATGTGACAGCCATGAGCAGAAGATGAAAGGTAAATATATTAAGAAATCAAGAGCTGACTTCAGGAGGTAGAATAATGAGTCAACCCTATGAGAAATTAAAGTCATGAAATGCTTGCTGCATCTTACTCAAAGAGTCGCCTAGAAGGTTAGCAGTGAAACTTCAAAATGTATGAAATTCACTTGGTTTTATACTGCATTGCAACTCTGAAAATCACTGCAGACATCTGAAAACAGGACACAAAAAGTCTGCAGGAAAGCTGTGTGATGCCATGACTCTTTCAGCCAGCAGAGACCACAGCTGTGTGTTCAGTGGCTCCATGGAAGCACGGTGTGGCTCCACTTGCCATGGGCTGGCCACCACACAGCTGTGTCTGCACAGCCTGAGCCAGGAGGCCCTGCTGACAGACCACACTGCTGTATGCTGCTGTCCAAACAAGTAATGAAAAAGGAGCCACCAACTAGGCAAAAAGACAGAGCGATGAAATGCTTGCCTAAGTTTGGGTGTGAAGCAATAAGACAACCTCAATAATTTTTTTGTTCATGGGGTCCTACAACAACATCTTCCAGTAACCTGCATCTGCTTTCTGGCACAGCTTTTTGGCACACTCTGCTTTTCTTTCTCTTAATGAGGGATTTCTTTCTGCTGAGACCAAAAGCCTCTACTTTTGCCAAGACAATGATAACTGAAATAAAGTAAACGCTTTCTTTTCCATGGTCAGAACAATCCTTGAAACTTTTTCTCATCATAGCATGTCTCTTTGAGATTCATGTCTGTTGCCTTCTTCAAAAACCTTTATTAGATCTCAACAAACTCTGAAAAGATGGAGAAGGAGGGGTTAATTTTCCAGATGTTAGTGATTTCCAGCAAAGTTGTGTACCTCTAAAGCTGTTTAGACTGTGCTTGGCAGGAAACCAGGCACTTTCATTTGGGAAAAAAACCCAATTCATCCTAAAATAAGTAATCAGAAATAGGACAAGTGAATTGTGGGGTAGAAGAATCTGTTTTGTTCAGCTCACTACAGAGCGTTGCTGCCTCTCCAATCCAAGAGATGTTTGCAAGTGAAACCCCTCACTCCCTCTGGATGCATCTGTATGAGAAGTGTAGGGAAACCTAACCTGCCTCCATGGAAACCACATTTGATTTGAAATAGTATAGATATTATCTTGTGTTTCTGTGCCTGTTGTTCAAAGGCTAGTTAATCTCCTCTGAATATTCCACTCCCCCTGAACTTATTTGGTTGGGCACAGAACTGCACAAATTGGCTTTGTCACAGGTGTACATAAACTGGGATTTTGTACCACTGAGGGAAGATTTATCAGCAGTTTGGAAGTAGCTTGAGAAATCTTCCCCAAGCATTTCACATGTAAGACATAAACCTAAATAACCTGTCACTCCCTTCCTTAACTGTCCCTTCTCTGTATGTGAGTTAGAGGAACATATCAAACCACGTCTGATTCTCCTGAACCACCTTTTCTGATCAGGTGTTTGTTGCTATCCTTCAAACTGAGCTCAGAAGTTTGTTGGTGGTAGACTTCAGGCTTTTCACAGATATCGGCTCTTTTTGCAAAAACTGGTGGACCATTCTGAGCATTCCTTGACATCAGTGACTTTATTTTGCTTTTTATTTCTAAACCGATTACTTCTTTTGGTATCTTTATTGTTGCAGCAGTTAATTTCTTCATAAATAACTCATGAAGGACCTACTGGCAGTCATTCCAGAAGGCCCTGGTGAACAAACCATAGTGTCTCATTATAGGCATACTTCCATAGAATTCGGATTTTTAAATACTGGTCAGCTTATCCACTTAACTTTTCACCTATGCCAATAGTGTGGGAAAATGAAATCTCAGAGCTCAGTATTTAGTTGCATTAGGAATCCTTTTAGACTCTTGTCGGGCCTGCTAGCTGGGAGAATCATGTAGAGAAAAGACTTCAACTATCCAATTATCTTCAGCTACATGCGCTCCATACTGCTCAGCGCCACAGTCTGATGATGTGCCAGGGCCCAGCAAATCGGTTCTTCTTTCTAGGCACGTCCCAGCGAGTGGCTTTAACCCAAGAGGGGCTCCCGCATCTCTGTAGTTTTTGCTTCTTTCCTGGCGAAAAGAGCTTAATAAGCATGGCTGTGGCATGACAGGCTAGACCTTGCCCCACCGGACCTCCCATGCTGCCGGCATGGGGATAGGTGAGTAGGATGTGTGTTACCTCTTTCAGATGTTTCTCTCCTGAAAAGCGGGCCATACGATATGAGATATAAATTCTTTTCCTTCTTGGATGGTATTATTGCTCATTGTTTTAATCTTACTATACTGAATATATTTTTATACTCTTTTATTACCTCAGTGTCAGTTTGCAGAAGGAAAACTAATGTACTCATGTGCATTTGTCCATATCTTAAAATAGTGTATTCTTTTGTAGATCAGTTATTTTCTGAAGAAGAGCATCTATGACCTGAGTTATCAGTTCAGGCACTTAGATTACTTTCTACAGAAACTGAATGTACATAGTCACTTCCTGAAGGTTCAAATAATTTTATACCTACATTAAAGATAGCCCACTAAAACAGCCCCTATTATTCCCTATTTTAAGAAGGAAAGTTTAATACATCTTAAAAAATTTCACCTGTTCTCAATCTTTAATGTCTTTAATATGACTTAAACAAGAGCTCAGAACCTGTTTCCCTGTACCAACCCGAGCATTTCTTGTTCTGCAAACCACAGAAGGGAAATAAAAGCGCCTGTTAGCACTCATGTCTTCAGCTCCTCACCTTCACGAGTATGAAGCAGCATTTCAGATTATGCACACCTTTGCACTTCAGTTCTGTCATTAGAACAGAAGCTTTCTGAAGCAGTTGTTGACCAATACCCGAGTAGTGCTTACACATCATGACCTTCCTTGAATGTATGAATTTCATTGACAGTTCATATAAAGAAAAAGAAATGGTATAATCACACTCCCTGATGGTAAGCAACTTATTTAAATTTTTTTTCAGTAACAATTCATCTTGTTGGTCCTTCTGTGTCAAATATTTGGTGTTCAGTTGCAGAAGGCTCTTACTGCCATGGCCCTCCCTGGCTCTTTTGTGGTCCTTCTTTTTCAGAAAGAAGTCATTATGAAAAGCATTTTTGAACAATTTCTTGTCTGTAAATTAGGCCAATAAAACATCACACACACACAAAAGTTCTGCCCTTTGTTCACATATACAGCTGTGAAGAAGAGTTTGACTCCTGCATGGGGAAGTGTAAGATCATATGATGTTCATAGAACACAATGGCATAAAATGTAGGAAATCATCTAGTTATTTCCTTTACTACATACAAAATATTGTATTTTTTAGTCATTTAATTATGATTTCAGATAGTCAGAAATTAATTTTTAATGATGGAGGGGGGGCAACATTAGTTAGTAATTAGGGAAATGAGAGATATGTATTTATTCAAATAAGCCCAGTCCTTCTGTTTCCAGGATGACAAAACGTTATGGAAATATGATTTCATTAGGTATGCTAATTTATTTAGGAAATATGGGAAAGAATTGTCCAACCAAACCTGAAAAAAAATTGGCATTTTAGTGGGGCTACATTATTCTGCTTACAGAAATTCTACATCCTGAAAAACACATGCAATTTCAATTTTGACCATGATTCACTGGAGTACACACTTTCTTTTTTACCTGTAAACATGTTAAACAACACACAGGCTATGAAACAAATGAAATATAAAATGAAAGTGAACATTTAATTTAATTCAAATTTTTGAACAGTTAGCTAAAATTATCTATTTTCTCATAAAATAAACAATGTACTAGAATAATGTAGTTTCACTTCAGAGAGCTTCAGAGGTTAATATCTTAATGAAATATATTCTGGTGAATTTTAAAAACTTTCTAGACCCAGATCCTTTCAGTTAAATGTCATCTTTATTGTTTTAGTTTATGACACTGTTATTTATTATACTAGTGCAATTATATTTTTATCAGATCCTAGTACCTAATGTTCACAAGATGCATTTTATTTCTGCTTAATTCCTGTTGGTATGAAGTTCCTCATTGTTTACAATCCTTGACTCTACAAAAGTCATGGTTATCCTAATTCCTAAATAAAGTTAAAACAAAAGGAATTTAAAATTTTCTCGCTGCTATTGTTCTTATTCATCAAATAGGATGATAAAAATGATGTTACAGATAACTAAATGTGTTGCTTTTCGACAAAAAGTTATCTCCATAAAAGGCATATAACACTGAGCTATAATTGTCTGCAAATATGCATGAGAGAAACCTACATAACCAAATCCATTCACTGGCAATCACAAGAAAGAGTCCAAGCTGAGCAGTCTCAAGAGCTTCATTATTTTTACACTGAATACAGAAACAGGAAATGAATGGGGTGGTTATATAAATGAGCGTAATACTTTGGACACAATGTAATTCACATGATTAGGCTGAATATTATACAAGTAGATCTACTGACTTAATAAATGACATACAGACGTAATTAGAATTTCCCAATCCTTGTTTATTAAACTGTCCACAAACTAGAGATTTTGAAAGCAATACCCTAAGTGGTGAGATGCAGTTTGGTAATATGTATATGCAGTTTTATGCTCATATTATAAATATGTTCAAATTTTGATTTTAAGTGGGACTTTTTAGACATTCTAGAAGAACTAAAATATTTTTAAAACCCCACACATGGATTTTGTGTAAGTTTCATTGTATCATCCACACAAAATTTTCAAGTAGATTTTAAAACCATGTTTTCACCATGCTAAAATCTTAATGCAAAAATAGAAAGACTACTAAATGAGGCAAATTGTAATTAACTCTATCTTTGATGAACTTTGTTTTTCAGTTTTTATTTGTTTGTTTGGGGTTTTTGGTGTTTTTTTAGGAGGATGGGGAGTATTTTTTGTAATTGACTGATTTTTTTGAAAATCCTGAAACTGTATTTTGGTAATCTGATCCACAGAAGAATTTCTCCCATCTATGAACTCCACAGAAAATGCATATAAAGAAAGAAATAATTGAAAGAGTAGTCAGATTTTCTGTCATGTCTGACTTCGGAACAAACAGTACAAAGTGCTTTCTCATTATGTGGAACACAAGGATTCAATAAAAAAGTGGAGTTGGCCAGTTCCAGTACATAAAACATTGATGTTTCAAAATTTGTTTTCATTCTGGGTTAGAATAGACATGAAACCAAGCAAGCATTTTGAAAAGGAATTCTGTTGAATCATTCCTTTTTAAATTGAAAAGGACTGTTTTTTAAATTTCTTTTTCAATGAAAATGAGCCTTGAGTTGAAAACTGTAGTGATCCACTGACACCTCTGTAAAGCATGGGCTTTGGCAAAATACTATACTCCAAAAAAAAAAAAAAAAAAAAGTAAGAGTATATGTTATCAAACTTCCTATTGATTTCTAAGACAAAGTAATCAGCAGAAGATTAGTGATTATGCTTATCATAACAATCATTTCATAGTTCAGCATCCTGGCTTAGGATTTTAAACTAATGACTAAAAATTATAAACTTTGAATCCTTTTTTTCTTTAAGAAGGATGGACACCATCCAGGTGGCACAAACATAGTCCACAATTTCCATTCAATTATTTGGCCAAAACATGAATGCTTTTGTCATCAACCTTTTCCACATAGGGATGATATTACTCAAATATAATGATATCAGGATGAGAAGATGTTTATTTTAGGACTTTCTTTAGTACTGTCATCCTTTTTAATAGACCAGAAGCTGTTAACCACATGAAGCTGGTCACTTAAACCTGCTCACCATTAAGTACATTTGCTCTGCACCCTCCTGTAGAGAATAAAGCTTTCTGCTAATATGTCCCAACAGTTTGAATGTTCTTCATAGAGTCATACAATTTTAGTTAGGTAGCATATCTAATATTTTGGGTTTCTGATAATTTTTGAACCATAACCTGAGAAGCATGGTGTCTCTGTTGGTGGATTCATCTCTAAGAGCCAAGATCTGGGGCAGCCCTGGTATGATTGATGTGCATGATAGGTCTCAGGGGTCTCATGCCAGAGACCAGGGTCCAGGTGTCATCATGTAAATGGGAGGTTCTGTGGCATTGTAGTGGAACTCCAGCTGAACATCTCATAGTGATGATGTTGCTCTCCAAGTACACCATGGTATTCCATGAGTAGAGAAGACTTGGTTCAACAGGGTGTCCAGGAACCTGGCGAGACTTCTTCCTAACCTGGGAGTCTAAATTAGATGCCTAAACCTAGTCAGATACTACCTTTCTGTAATTCCTAGGACTTCTCCTCACTCCCCTCAAAAAACCCCTCCCCGAACTTTATAACAGAAAGACTACATCCTTTCTTGTACTATAGAGGCAAAAGTTGTTGCTGGCTTCTGACCAAAACAGCAGAAAAGTAAATAAGACCTTGACAGACCCCATGCAACTCTATCATCATGCTCTTCGGCCATATCTGTCTTCAAAGCAGGGGCACAGGGGGTCAATATTCAATCTGCACAGAGATTTGAGTAATTTGTTGTCTTTGTATGCATCAGCTACCTTTTCAGTACTGCAAGGCTCCCTGCTACCACAAAATTTTCATCCATGCCTTTCTAAAGAAAGTGGATTTACACTGTCACGTGTAGTGTGTGACAGGTTTTGAAACTATTAAGTCTTTAATGAATCTCCTCAAGTGATGTTGATATTCAGACCTGGAGTACAAATTACTGCTCTTTCTTTGAATCCCATTGAATCTATTTGCCTTAGTCACAATACCAAAGAAAGATGCATGAAGGGGAGTACAGGATTCAGTGTGATCACAGCTATGGCTCACAGCCTCAACAGCTGCTCCACAGAGCATTCTACAAGAAGTAGAACTTCAGAATAATTTCCTTTTTATCCTCTAGTTCAAAGTAATTAGGAGAATCAAACCTCAGAGGTCCTTTCTAACCACATACTCTTAGGGCCCACTTTGAGCGTTAATGTTTCCCTCTGTAACTTGTAGCCTTCTCTGTATGCATTTATGTAATTAGTTGCAATAATTAGACTTCACATTTTTTAAGAAAATGCTACTTTGAGACATATTTTAATACATTTATTGAATTTTGCAGTTCTTCCCAGGGCTCTGCCAGTGAACTCTAAGGTGGGTAATTAGCAGTTCTTTTTCAACATATCTGTTGTAAGTGTTGTGCTTGTATAAACCACCAAAAAGAATTGATTTTGTCCATCCTACAGAACAAGAAGATATCTGTGTCAATCTGTGAAGAGCTGAGATGAGCCATGGGACATTTTGAGCTAACTCGTGCAAGATCAAAAATATATCTGAGTGGCATCTGGCCAGTGGAAATATATTGGACAGCTGCTGCTGCCCATGTGAGCTACAAGTCACTTTCTGGTACAAGTAAGCCACTGAGCAGGACTCTATGAAGGATAATATATTCTTCTCTGACTAAATTATATTTTTGGAAAGATGCTGGTATCTAGTGAAGGTCAGGTTCTAGGGAATTCCATCACTAGACTGGATTTAGGCTGATTTTTGCATTTAGTTGTGACTGACACCAGTTAGCCATTTTGGTCGGCCACTGACATTGCTGATGGTGTTGTATGAAATTTTGCTGCATATTTATATTCATAAAAATATGGCAGTTATCACTGGTATTTTATAGTGCATTTCCAAAAAAAGCATATACCCCATGCTCTGGGATTACATGTTACCAAGAACCAGCTCCCACACAATGAAAATAACATGGCCCAAGTAAGAGATTTAGGATATTACCATGACATGCAGAATCTCAGTCCTGAAGGAAGTCTCTTCTTGTTTACAGCTGTTATAGACAAACAATATGAACTCTGTCATAAAAGCAAATAAATTAGGAGTATAATGGCGGTTCTAACCCAGACCAGGCTTCAAAGTAAGACAGTGCCAAGACGATCCTTGAAAAATATCTGTGAAGGAGAGAAGTCTGCCTGATCTTGAAGAAAAGCTAAGTGAGTATCACAAAGGCTGTGGTTCATGCTGGAAAGAGATGCAGTTGTTCCTCTCACTGCCTCATGCTCAAACATATAAAAAAGAGGATTGGTGGACTTTCCAGGAAAAGGAAGGAAAGAATCCTCAGGAATTCAAAGAATGTAATATTAACACATATAATAAGTGAATTAAAATTAAACATTCTGAACTTAAACATGCTATTTCAGTTTCTACCAACTGGTATTTAAATAATTTTTTTTACAAATATCATGTGATGAAGTAATCATTTACATACTCAGAAATTTTAATCTATGTAAAAAAAAAACCCAACCCATGCATTAGAATCAGCTCAGTAAGAGCTTAGTTCATCCTTCTTTTCCAGGTGGTATTTGGTTTGACTTAATTTATGGTGGCTCAAGTTCAGGGAGGGAAAGAGAAAGTTTCAAATCAAAGATGTGACTGTATAATGAAAACCATTCCCTTGTGCAATTGTCTTATAACTGCTTAATTCATTGGGGGAGGGAGGACTGTTCTGAAGGGCAAGTGGTGGCTGAGGATGACACAGGTCATAGGCAGGAGGTGGCACAGGTCAGCAGCTCTCTGGGTGGTGGCTGTGCCAGTCATGCATCCTGGCTCAGAGGGGTCTGAGTAAACAAGGAGCTGGTGGGCAGTGTGACTGTGCTGTTCAACCCAGGGTTATATCACAAGACAAATGAGTCTGGCATAGAAGCTGCTGAGGAATCAGAACTCGGCAGTGACAGAAGATGATCCCACCTGATCTGCTGAGGCAAACATGGCTGGGTTACTCTGGGTATGAGCTGTCATGTCCTCTACATCATCCCCCCTCCAGAGAGCAGGTCTTGCAGAGAGATGTTGTCAGCAACACCAACAGCAACCTCCTCCCACATACATGGAGGGCAAAATATTGTCATGGATTCATGGCCATTAAGGCATGGATGAGTGGAATTATAGCTTCCTTTTGGGTATATGGGACATTCAAACATATGCCAGAACGAAAGAACTAGCTGTGGTCAGGAGCTGCCTAAATATTATACAGGCTTTCACAATCAAGACCAGGGTTGGGGTTTTTTTTTTGAGGTTTTGTTTTGATTTGGTTTGGTTTTGTTTTTTGTTTTGGTTTTGTTTTGTTTTGGGGTTTTTTTGGTGGGGTTTTTTTTTCTTTGTTTTGTTCTTTGTTTTCATTTTTGTTTTTTTTTTTTTGCATGTAGCCATTCAAAATTTGTGGTGGTTTTAAGTCTTGCTTATTGCAGTACATGATTGTGATGTTGTAGGCTATGATCTACTTAAATTCTAAACGAGGGACCACACTATCAACATTACAATGTCGGGAGTATAGAAATTACACATATGTTTCTATACATGAGTATAAATGTGCATATACCAAAAGAATAAAAGAAGAAATGATATAAACTCTTTCTTACACCCACTCACTATTCAGGAATGACACACAGCACTAGACAAGGATAGTAGTTATACAAATGATTTTCATAGCTTAGTTTAGAATTATTTTGTAATCTGTGAACAAAATGCTAATTATAATGATGTTAATAGACACATAAACGTCTGTTTAAGCCCATAGTTGTTGCAATATTTTAGGTAATCAACTTAATCCCTGATCATTGCAAGTGGAACTTGAAATGTGGTTAGCTCCTAATAAGGTTATGGATTCAGCTTCACATCTGAAAGCAGAGCCAACATGTTGCTCTCTTGGAGGCATTTGATTGAGCAAGGATGTTGGTTTTCTGCCTATGCATGCTACTGAGCTTCCCCCCTGGCCCTCTGAATGTATATCCTTTTTTAAATCCCCAAAGAAATTATTTAAAGTACGTCTTATGTGAATGTTAAATCCTTTTTCCAAGAAATGTAAATGTCATTTTTAAAGTACTATTCACTTTCCATGACAAAATTAACTTGGACATTAAAATATATAGTGCAAAAAAAGACATAAATCCCAAAGTAGGACTAAAATGCAATTATATGCCAACATCTGGCATCATGGTCTGGAAATTCTATACTTAACTGTCATCTAAATTAATTTTTTTTTTAACTCCTCAGTTACCTTGGTTTTGACCTTAATATTGTTTAGTTGCTTAGAATTGCAGCTCTGTTAATTTCTAAAACTGCAGTTGTGTCCACAGGACAAAATACTTGGAACTTAATCAAAGTCCAAACTTAACAGGCATCTCAAAGTGAAACATTTCTCTTCTTTGAGGACTTAAATAGATTTATCCAGGAGATATTGGGCCAGCAGCAGAACTGGGCACCTGACAAAGATTTCTGAGGCTGTCACTTTAAGACCTCACTGTATTTGAAATTCAGGATTTCTGCTCTTGACTGAGCTCTGTTTAGCAAGACAGTCTGTCTTGCTCTCACACACATACACACATACTGTTTTAAAGTTACACTGGGATATACTTTTTTTCAGGTTTGTACGACATCACCAGAAAGTGTCCTTTACATGTGTGCCAGAAGATATTGATTGCCTTTGGGTAGGGCATATTCCCAGGCAGATGAATATGTTGAGCTGAAGAGCACTAGATAACCCCGTGAGATTTCAGATCCACATTTTATCTAATACCAGAAAGTTCAGTAAAAGTGGTGAGGTAGGAGAAACAATGAACAAAACCTATGGCAGTTGCAATGCTGTTACAGTAAGATTGTCTGGTCAATAATATTCAGTGTGTCTGGTTTCACACTCTGCTTTATTTATGTTACCACTTACGTACCCCATGTGACAATATGGACAATATTGCAGAGTGAATGAAGACATATAGGAATTTTTCTTAATGTTGCACTGGAAAACAGCGGAATAAACACTGATTGACTTTTAGAAAAAAATATAATGATGCCAACACTGGGATGGCATCTGAGCTGTGAATATGCATGGGCTGGGACACTCCTAAGCAAATATGCTGAGGAGCATCTTTCATCACATCAGTTTTCATCACATACTCAATCAGGGTGACTGCTCTCTGAGAATAAAATTCGTTACATTGTCTGTTCTGAATGAAAGTTTTAGGCATCAATTTTTCTCAGATTTCATACAACAATGTAAATAGGTCTGTGTTTCATGGAGAATTTCTCTTTAGAAAACCTGTTTTTCTTTGGTTTGTTGGTTGGTGTGTTTGTTTTTTTTTTTTCTTTCTTTCACTACATTTGATTTTTACATCACTTGTAGTGAGATAAAACCCTGAGCTTCTTTTTACTTGTAGTCTTAGAGTCATAAAATAGTTTAAATTGGAAGGGACCTCTGGAGATTGTCTGATGCAATATCCTTTCCAAAGTCATTGAAGTTAGACCAGACTATCCTGCCTCCTGCCCCTCAAATGGTTTCAGCCTCTGAACAACTTAGTCACCCTTTGCTGAACTTTCTCTGTTTTGTCCTGGTCTATGAGCATCTGCTGGAAAGTCAAAGCTCGACAGGGTATTCCAAGTGTGGCCTGAAGAGTGTTACATGAAAGTGAATAATCACCTCCCCGATCTCCCGGCTGATTCCTTGTTCACACAGCTCTGTGTGTAGCTCTTCCATTCTCCAATGGCACACTGCTGTCCCATCCTAAACCTGTTGTATGTCAGGGTTGCCCAGATTCTTTTCTTCAAAGCTCCTTTCCAGCCAGGTAACTTCCAAAGTGTGCCACTGCAGAGGGCTGATCGATGCCAAGGATAGGACCTAGCATTAGTTTTTGATGACCATCACAAGCTTTTAGTTTGTCCATTTTTCCAGTCTGTCAAGACCCCTCTGAAAGACAGTTCTGCCCTGCATTGTGTTGACACAGTATGCTTTTTTGGTGCCCTCTCCACCTTGCCTAGGTTGTGTTCTGTTCTTTGGTTCTTAAAATCTCAAAAGTATTGTGCTCTGTATTAGCCCCTAAGCAAGAGCAGTCACAAGAGGTAAGTCACCACCTGGACATCAAATCTCTGATCACTACACTTTGAGTCTCATTGTTCAGATAATTTTCTACCCACCTGGGTAGTCCACCCATCTGGTTCATATGTCCCCAGATTGGCTATAAGGATATTACTGAAAAGCAAGTTAAAAGTCTTCCTAAACTTCTGCTGATGTTTGCTGCTCTCCCCTTGCTCACAGAGCCTCCTGTACAAAGGCTAGCCAGGCATTATTTGTCCTTGGAAAGTTCATGATGGCTGTTCTTGTTCACCACCCTCTTCCTCTTGCTCTCAATGCAGTGAGAGCTATTTCATACTTTGTATTAACGAATGTGTAGAATTTGGTCTGTACATTGAAGACTTCAGGCAAAAGATTCCCCTCTAATTAGCTAGTTTCTCTGTCTCAGGCAAATCTAAGTGGGAATCAGGACTTCTGAGAGAGAAAACTCACAGGACACAATTGAAAAGGCTGCTTTATCAGAGGAAGGCATGAGGTACATAAGACAACTAGATATTATCTGACCAGAATGGATTTATTTTGCTTATTATGTAATTAAATATGTAAGGTAAAAGATATTTGAAAATATAACCCAAAAAGCCATTTGACACTTGATTTAGTGATCAAAAAGCAAAAATATATGAAGAAGTTTGCCTGGACCAGTATAATTACCTATTCACATCCACTTATATGCAAATTTGCAAGCTGCAAAGGAAAGCTTGAAGACTTTTCTGAAGGAAACTCATGGGTAATAGGACCTCTGAGGAAGCTGAGCTTGTTCTGGTAACTGCTGTGAAAAGTGCTTTTCCAACAGTGGCCAAGCTGGAAACACTTTAAAGATATCAGTAGTGTAGATTGGCTGCAAATCAAACCATTTTGTCACTCATTACCTTTACTAAATCACTGAGATATGTGCTAAGTAAATCTGTTGCTAGCAGTAAATGATTTATGAGAGAGAGGGAAGAATGCTAATAGGATTAAATCCCCCTTAGTACAACGGCACAGTATAATTTGTCATTGCAAAGTGGAGGAGAAGCTCTGCAAGTCCTTCCCTAATCAGCACTGAAACCATGCCCAGACCTGTCTCATACAGAATTTTAGGAATCTTACTTGTCTTTTATCATGAAGAAAACAGGTTTTTTCTAATGATTTTTATTTCTTCATGCAGGTAATTTGTAGTCATTGATAATTTTGTTCTCTCCCTTACATTAAGCCTTACGTTAAGAGGAGTACATCTGATATTTTATATATTTTCATGGTCTCAATCTATTTGAGTGTCTCATCTGCAATATGCCATACTCTAGAGTGGAATTCATGATAAAATATAAATGCATTACATGTGGAAAGGTTACAAGTTTTGCTCAGTGAAATAGCAAAGTTCTAACTTTTGAGTTTCTGCAACTTCACACCTTTCATCCTTCCTCTAATCTGCTGTTCCATCTGAAGATTAAAAGAGAAAGAAAATATTTTACCATTTTGTTATGTATTGTATTTTGCCCCTGGGCAAAACAGAAGAGTACTAGGTTTGTCAGAAAAAACCAGCGGCAATCTGACAAAAGCTGTGCACAGAGCTGCAAACACTGTTACTTTGCTGCTGAGGAAGGCATGAATACAATTCCTTTTATTGTTTTGTAATATTAGGGAAGAGGTTTGTGTGACAGGAGATGTGAAAGCTCTGTGTTATAGATGAATGGGATGTTTTAATCCAATGTGATTGTCTTTACATATCATTATGAAACTTGATTTGATGGTATAGGCTATTGAGGTCAGTTTAGGAGGGTCTGGATTTATTAAAGTTATTATGCTGCCAAATCATGCGGGCACATATATTATCTTTAAATGGACTGAAGCTATGGTTTAACCATATGTTTTTATTGCCAGAAAATCTGGGAATTCAGTGGTGGATCAGATTAAATATTTACAAATCCAAGACTGGACTTTGGTGGACCTCAATCATGAAATACCACCCAGTCCCCCTCTGTTCAGTGGACACCCAACAGTACCAGGACCCAAGTTCACACAGTGCTTCCTTTTACAACTTGACCCTTCCCAAAGTGTCTCCAGTGCTGTTCTTGAGCCCGTGCATAGCTCTCCCATATCGGACGGGCAGGTGCCTAAGCCTAACGGGGGGTTCAAAATACAGTGTGAAGGCAGTTGTCCAGCCTGTGCCCTTGTGAAGAGTGGGCACATGAGCCTTTAGGCTGGTAGTTTCAACATGCAGCAGGAGGTGAGAAAATGAGTTTTGGTGCTTCCCAAGCTGGCTTCTGTAACATCCCATGGACATTGAATTCAGCAGATATTTGTAGGAGTGGCTGCCCAGATCAGATAGGGAAGGCAATTGGATCAGGCTTCCCAGTTCCTTAGGAGCCGTGAGGACCCTGCTATCTGTCATATGAAGCAAAGGCTATTTCTGACTGTCCACCAACACAATAGCACATCCCATTAAGTCACGTGAAAGAAAAATAACACAAGCCTCCACAAGAGGATTTGGGCCTGTAGCCTCTGAGTGGATGATCATGCAGCCTCTGCCAAAAGTCTCAAGCTAAGGGGTGGCACTGGACAGACCATGCTCAGTCCTGGCAGAGCCTGGCTCAGTGTCTAGGGATCATGTTTCCAAGTCTTCCAGCTTTGCGGGTGCCCAGCAGCAGCCAGGCACCTCACAGACCTGCTGGTACTTAAAAGCTACCCCACCTATTTATTTATTTTGCTTAACTGGACAAAGCCTTTATGACCTCTGAGAATCTAAATTGCTCCATCCATTAATTTGGTCTTCATGTGAGAACATTAGGACTTATAATTATAAATCAAAACTGCCACAGGTTAATGGTACTGCAGAAAGGGATGAGGAAGCTTTGATGATTCTTGTGCTTGCTTCTTACATAGGGATAATCCTGATTCAGCAGGTAATGGTGTCAAAGACTCATTTACATGAACTTCAATATATTAAATACACTTTCCTGTAATTTTCCCGAAGATTATCTGAGCAACATGAGAGGTTGCTTGTTTTTCTTTCTCCTTCAGTTAAGCTGTCTTTGCTCTTTGCCCATTAAGAGGCATGTCCATTTGTTTGGGGCATGTCCACACAGAGATACAAACGTCCTTGATTTAAGCGTTAGTCAGTAAAAACCAGGTAAAAACTTGAGTCTTTTCTCATGAAGGACCAGGATTTGTAGTTGCATTATGGTATTGTCTGACTTGATTATAGTTTTTTTCATATTGTGACCATGGGTGTAGCAATGAGTAACAAGTACTGCAAGTGAATGCAGTGCTTGTTGCATGAAATTTAAATCAGAGAATATTAAATACTTTATACCTCTGCTAAATTATCCCTTGTAATTATTTGGAGCAAAAAAAAAGCAGAAGACTGTTTTGGAACATATTTATTATGTTTTTTCCAAATAGACAATGGTGATGTGTTATAAAAAAAAAAGAGTTAGTCATGGCAACTTTGAACAGATGTTACCCGAAGACACAGCTATGACACTCAAAAAATTTCAAATAATGTTAAAAAAACAAAAAAGACACAGAGAAGAAGAGAGGATGTCAGGTGTCAATGAACTCCCTGCTCCCACTGTTACCTTCCTTGCTGTATTTGATGTCAAAACACAGAGTAAGTGGCTGTCTGTGAACCATTGAATATGATCCAGTCCTTAACTAACACAACTGAGTGGGATTTGACATTCTGTCATTCTGACATTATGTCAGCCACAGCACAGCTATGGCAACATATCTCCCAAGTCATGAGGTGGCTTCCACATCACAAGATTACTTTTGAATGATAGAATTTTTCTGTCATTATACTTTTCTTTCTCATCCATGGCATCACAAGATTGACTCTAGCTGCAGAGACACATTTTTCTGTTTATAGCTAAACCCTGTAACAGTAACAGAGTTCTGTGTGGAGACAGTGGTCAGGTGAAACAATGATTATTAAGCTATCTATGCCTTGTGCTAATTTACTTATAAAAACAACCACTGTCTGAAAACACAGTGATTATTGTCCTGACCACACAAAACAATGTAATGGTTATGATTTGGGAAAGTTTTTATTTGTTTTGATCAGTGAAAAGCACGGTGGTCTTCCTCCATGGACAGGGGTTGTTCTGCTGCCCTCAACTTCTTAGGCAGAGTGAGGGAAGGGTTGGTAATGGATAATAAGGGAGATGTGCTCCAAGACCATGCTTCTTTCCATGGAGGAAAGGTCTGAGTCACTGACACAAATCTTGGATGGGACAGAATGGTGGGAAAGGAGAAGAAAAAAGGAGACAACCAGCTTGGCTGAGAGAGATACACACATAAATCTGAAACCAGGATAAATGTTAAAATTGCTCAGTTTAAATTAGAAGCAAACCAAGAGCGAGTGAAAGGAAGAGGGCATGATGCATCGTGGGTGAGGCCATACACTGACAGAGGTGCTGATGACTCAGCTAAGTACATGACTCAGGTGCTGGGAACTCTGACACTGGCTCCTCACCACGATTCTGGCCGAGTCCCAGCTTTTCTCTGAGTTGTGTCCGACGTCTGAGTAAGCAGATTGAATTCCCATCATGCTCAATACAGTTATGTTTACAGATGTTGGCTTCATATGTCACAGAATGCTTCACACACATCTGTAAGTGTCTGGTTTGTTTGAAGAGATGCCAAAATACCTCCTCCTATTATGAATTTTAAGCTGGAAATGCCAAGTCCAGAAGGGAGAGGGAATTGTGCAAAGAAATGCCACGATCAGAACAAGCTACAGGACTCTTAGTCCTCATTAAGATCACTGATCCTGTTTTTGAATATACTGAACATCTGTTTCCTATTCTGAAGTGCCTCAGGAACTCAACTCTTCTGTCAATCAGACCACATACTCCCCTTCTGGGATGTTAAAAGGTTATTAAACTCCACTGTGTAGTCTCAGATCAGCCAGCTGTTCTGCTTTAATTAGTTAGTTCCCTTGAACACAGAAAATAATTTTCTTTTGGTTGTTTTTTTTTTGGCTGAATTTTCTACCTTCTGATAAACCACAATTTTATTTTTCTCCTTCCAAATAACTCTTTCCCTTATGAGGATTATTCTTGTTACATCTATTGCCCTTGGACCTCTGAATCTGTCTGGGTGTCCAACACAACACTGATCCCAGCATAAACCTAAACTTATGTATGCATGACACAGCTCACCAGTGGGGCCATTCACTGAATTGCTGGGATAGTAATGTGCTGCTACCTCATTCTTCAAAACCAATGTTTATTTGCTTGTGCCAACTAGAGCATTTCTATGCAATTAATTCCTTTCTGTAACTAGAATTGAAGAAAGAAACAAAATTCGCAATCTATCCAACTCTAGGCCTGCATCTTTCAGCTTTTGGGATTTAAATGTCATTTGCAGTGGTGGATATGCCAGGTTCCTGGCATGAGGCTTTTTCTGGTGTGTGACTGTTCAGGCAGTTGTGAACATAACCAGGTATCCTCCAGTCCTCCATCCTCAAATATGTGATTATCTCAAATTAGTTTTTTGGTGGTGGTGGTAGGTTTTTAAGTGCATATTACATCTTAAATATTAAAAATAAGTAAACTCCTGGTTTTCTGCATTTAACTGATTTTCCTACAAATACTTCCCAATCCAAGGCACAATTCCACTGACATCTGAATTTGTCTGTGTTGTACAAGTAGGAGCAAACATATTACCTTGTGAAAATAGAGATTAAGTCAAAAAATAAACTAAAACAAGAAATCAAATAAACTCAAACTCTAACAAGTTAGTGTGCTTTCCACAGTATCTGAAAAGCTAAGCAGGATGACTGCATTCCCAGAAATTAGCTTCACATAGTTATAAGAATGCCACGAGAGAGGTGACTAAGTGCTATCTCAGTGAGTGAACACCACACAATAGTAATTCCCAAACTGACCATCAGAGAAAAAAGGATGCTGGAAAAGGGAAACTTGACAAAACAGGAAAGCATGTAAAACAGTGAACTGATATGTTTGAGTCAATGAAATACTGAACACAGCTGACTACCATGCCCAAGAGACTGTCAGGAGTCTGGACAGTTCTGCTGACTCACTCTGCATATGTAGATGGTTGGCTTAGGTGAAGATCCAAGACCTCTCTGTTAATGTCTCTCTGTCTTTTTTTCTAATATTAAGATTTGCTATTTTTCATTGCCTGCTGTTTCCCTTTAGCACTCTGTGAACTTCAAGTACCAAATCCCAAAGACAGTAACAACTAATCTTTTATCTTTGTGAAATTTTTCCTATTTCACTAACTTCCCAATTTACTTGGACATCAGCATATGCAATCTTAATAGAAACTGAAATACTATGCTTTCAAAAAATTCAAGGTATCACACAGTAAAATAGATCATGAAGTTTTCACTTTAAAAATTAATCTTGCTTTCTCTCATTTGATAAAAAACCTGAAATTTAGTTGAGACTGTCTCAGATGTTCTCATTTATTTACACTAATAAGCACTTCTTGGAAAACTTTAAAGAAAACAGGGTTTCTAAGATACATAAACAAATTCACAGCTCTTTGACAATCAGCACATGAAACTTACTGGTTTTACACAGGTTAATCTGAAACCAAGAAAGACTTGGATTTTTTTTCTGACTTTTGAACTTGAACTTGGACGTTTTTCAATCAGTTTCACATTTGCATAAATCTGAAAAACAGCTGGACTGCTATGGAGAAAGCACTATGTGTACTAGTGGATAATGTAGTGCTTCATGAAATGACAACATAAATTTAATAATTTTTTCTTCTAAAACCACAAGTAAGGAAACCAAATTGTTTCCTGAGATTTTTTGTAAACATTTTCAGGTTACATTTATCACTTGGTTCCTATTGCAAATAATTTTATGCTTCAAAAAATATATTTTCAGACTTTCATACCAAAACTTGGTGCCTGAGAGAGAGAAAGAGAGAGAGAGATTGAGAGAGAGATAGAAACAGGTGAGATTTTCTAAAGTATAGAAAGTTCTGCCCTACCTCTTCCACTGCACTCTGCAAAAGCCCTAACATCCTCTTGACATTCAGGGACAAAGACATGAGCCAATGCTGAATATGCTGAATATGCTAAAAATTCCACCCAGCACATTTCTGGTTGTGATGAAGTGCAGCATCCCTTGTATTGATGGAAAGAGTGAAGAGGTCAACAGAATATGGCAAGTTTATTAGTGCAGATGTTTTTGGAACATAAAAATCCTTCTATCACATAGTGAAATTACTTGTTTTATTTTACCTTTTAACATTATCCATTAAAATTGAATTGAAAACTGTTTTTCTCTAAAAGGACATACTCCATTACTTTTTTTGCCAGCAATAATTTCAAGACAGTGATTCACCTCTCCAGAGGCCCTGAAAGCTGTGCCTTTTACAAGTCTTTCTGCTCTTCAGATAATTACCTTTAGTGGCTTAGATGTTAATTGGAAAAAAAAATAACAAACCCCACAAGAAAAACAAATCAGTCAACCAAGAGTGCTAATCTAATGCAAGTATGAAGGATTTCTGATAGTTTTGGGGAGCCATTTGAATACTACAGTTCAAAGACAGCTCTAGTAATGAAGTTCTTGAATTGAATGCATTAGTCTGAAACATTCTACATGCTTTTCCCACTGTGTTTAATTAGGAAGAACTCTGAGGATTAAAAGAGTGACATATACACCCATAGCCAGAAGTGTACCTTGACTTTGACCTGTCACAGCACCCATGATCACAGACCAGAGCAGCCTTCCAAAATTTGCAGTTGACTAAGAAGAGAAAGATGGGGAATGGAACTTGTTATAGGCATAAAAGAAATCACACAACCCTGACAAGAAGATCATAAGGCAAACTGCAGAAAGGTCTCCAAAAACTCTTACCTGTAGAGCCCTTTCTCCTCTCCAGTTTCTTTAGCTTCTACTGAAGCCACTACCAAGAATCATTTTCTGGTCTTTACTCTCTGTACAATAGTACCATGTCCAAAGTGCATTTACATAGTGGTGTCCACCACTATGTCTATTTCCTTGGATTTTACCTAGGATCTCTTTGGAGACAAAGTGGTCTGGAATGAAGTAACTTCAAAAGTCTTGGCTGTGATTAAATAGCACAAGAAACATATAGGCCAGTGTTCAGGTCACTTTCTGGACCTCTTTAAATTATTATTATAAATATTTTTGTATGTCCTGTAGATGATATGGAGCCAGATCAGAACACTTCACAACAGTGAAGGATGTGCCCACAACAGTTTCTATGATTTCTTAGTTGAAACATTATTAAAGTTAGAGGCAAAATCGGAAATTAGTAAATCAAAAATTTCAGTGAAAAAGGAAAGAAATATCCCTCAGATTGAAACTGGATTTGAATGCTATACAATTTTTTAAAGAAATTCATACTCCAACAATCAATTTGCATTCCATAAATTCCAGGGATAGACAGTGTCTTATGAACTGTGATTTTCAGATAATTTACTTGTTTACGTTACATTAAGCACTTTTCCCTTAGCATCATAAGAATTTCTCCTCTGTAGAGCATTGTTGTAGAAATGGCTGAGAGGAGAAAAATGCTAAGATACTTGTCACAAGCTCTGTGTAAAATGGTGAAGGTTATAGCAGCTTGTCCTAGGTTACA
>WBMY01006898.1:0-30971 GCA_013397315.1 Donacobius atricapilla
GTGTGTGTGACGAATTGCGTCACCTTAATACATCCTGGTGTTGTCTGGAGGCAGATGCATTAAGAAGTGTACCCAATGTCTTTGTAACCTGTTTGACTACCAAACTTCATCCCTATTGGCCTTAACTGAGCTTTACTTTTTGTGCATTTATTTAAAATGGTTGTTGCTGTACTAATGTTCCATACAGATTAAAAATGTGCTTCTTTTGTACTTGTAGCATACTTATTAAGGTGCAATAACTGCTTCCACACCAGTTTCTGTTTTTAATCATGGATAAGCATCACAGCACAAGCTTTTACTGTCTCTCCCATGAAAGAACAAGGACTCTGATAGTTACTGGTTGATGCAAGGGAATTGATATACAACAGAAGTCACCAGGGAAACAGTCTTGGATCCATCACTGCAAGGAAATACGATTCTCATTGCTATCCTGTCATGTAAGGAAAATGATATCCCAGATCATAAGTTGTTTAACTGCCTCATCTTCTGACAGGCTGTGCTGGTTTTCTCTTGCAGAAGGAAGAATTCCTTTTTCAGCTGATTTCTTCCAGGTTCCCCTGTCGCGATGCCTTCAGAGAGTGTCTCTCTGCTCGCCCGGGCTAGCCCTGGCACCGGTGCAGCGAGTCAGGCACAGCTCCAGCTACAGATAACTAGAGCCGATCCTGTGGGTTCTGAGAACCATCGACCCACTCTTCCTTGTGGCACAGGTTGTGTTTGTGCGACGCCAGTAAGGAAGAAAGGAGTGTGGGCTGGGGGAACTAACAAGTTTATTGGAAGGCCCGTACGTGGGACCTTCTCACCTGAGGCTACAGCCCAGCCCAGCACTGAATTCGTCTTGAACACTGACTTTTGAACTGGGGAGGGGAAAGGGGAGTGAACGAGGGAAAATCCAATAGGGACACACCAAGGAGTGGCTCAGGGCTTGAGGGACACCCTCGGGAGCCAACTCCTTTGGGAAGGAGGGGAATTCCTCTGGCTGCAGCCAATCACTCGATGACTTTCACAGAGCTTTCCAGAAGCTGGGTCAGGTTCCTGAGTGACAGGCAGCTCACCAGAGGGAGGAGCGGGGAAAGGATACATTCAATTTCTATGGAAACCGGGGAAGGATACATTGAGTGNATTCCTCTGGCTGCAGCCAATCACTCGATGACTTTCACAGAGCTTTCCAGAAGCTGGGTCGGGTTCCTGAGTGACAGGCAGCTCACCAGAGGGAGGAGCAGGGAAAAGATACATTCAATTTCTATGGAAACCGGGGAAGGATACATTGAGTGACAGGAGAGAGGGCAGGGAACAACCGCACAGAGGAAACCAAGGGGGGTGAATAGAACAAACCATTTTAACATATCAAATAAACATAAAAAATCCACACCACAACATTCCCCTGTATGGACCCCCTGTTTACTTGGGCATAGACAGAACTCACTGTAAAGTAAATACATTTTCCAAATCTAGTGAATTAGTTTCCACTCACTAAAGTCAATGGGGTTCTTGCCCAGGAGAAGTTAATTCTTTTCACTTTGAGACTATACTATTCTTGCACAGAGTCCAAGGGTTTTTTTTAGTGGAAAAAAGCAGCTAAGCCTGGCAAAATGCATTATCAATTCACACTCCAAAACAAAACACATGAGCTGAAATAATGAGTTACCATTTTCAAAATATGAACTACTTCTAAGTACACTGCCTGAAGTTGTTTCTGAAGACAAAAAAAAAGAGCAAAAACCTGCCAACAACAACCAAAAAACCCAAAACAAAAAAAAAAGCCCATCCAAACAAATAATACATCTAAAATCTGCAGAGGACAAATGATGCAACATATCTCATCCTCACATTTTGAGGGGGAAAAAACCCTAAACTAAGCAAACTGCATAAAAATCTGACAAACATTCTAAAACTAAGTTTTCTGATACTCTTTGCTGTCACTAAAGGTACAAAATTCTATTGCTTATCTTCCCCAAGGTTTTTTCATAATACAGTATGTTTTTGTTAGCTGTACCTACTCTATAATCAATATTCACTCTGCAAATAATTTTAATAACAACTATGAAAAATAAGTAATTTACTGAGATACACTAATAGTCCAAAGCTATCTCACTGCAACTACCTGCAAGAGACTTTATCTCCTTTTGAAATGCCACAAACCTCCTGCCAGTCTAACAGTTGAGGGGTCACTTTTCCAAAATTAGGGCAGAGCACAATCAGATAATTTGTTATTTAGAAAGTAAAACATACCTAATAAATCCCGATATAAAATACTTCCTACAGTGTTCCAATCTGGCAATATTTTAACATTACCAGAGGTTTACATGCCCATAATCTTGGTGTAAACACAAAGTTTTAAGTGTCACTAACTTTTCCTTTGTATATTTAAAAATATTTATGTTAATGTTATATATTCATATTCATTTATATATATATAAATAATAATTTTATACATGTATGCATAAATGTGTGCTATTTATATGTCATCAATATTATATATATATGTATGTGCATATAAATATGTATACAGACATAATTCATATGTTGGTTATATAGAAAGAAAATGCAGTATCCAAGTCCCTTCTGGTCCTGGTTTAGGCAAGATACTAGGTTCTAATCAAAGTCATTAATATCGGAATAAAGGCAAAAGGAGATGGCTTCAGGTTGTGCCAGGGGAGGTTCAGGTTGGACATCAGGAAGAATTTCTTCACCAAAAAGGTGGTTAAACATTGGAATGTCCGGCTTTGGAAGGTGATGGGATCATCATCCCTGGAAGTGTTCAAGAAGTAGCTGCAGGTGGTACTCAGTGCCATGGCCTAGTGGACCTGGTGGTGTTCAGCCGGAGATTGTACTCCATGACCTTGGAGATCTTTTCTAACCCTAATGATTCTGTGATTCCAAGTCCACTATAGTGGAGAGATCCCTAATTCCAGTAAAGTACAGCACTGCCATGGTAATCTAAGAACTGCAGCATTTGCGGAGGCATGAATGAACAAACCTGAATGAAATCCTACTTCCATTGGTGTCTTCTTTTCCTCATCGAACATCAATAATGCAAAACCAGCACCCAGATTTAAACACAAATCTGTTTCCCATAAATTTTCCTGTCAATTCAACAGGTTTTCCACAAGCAGATTAGTGCTGGCTAGATGAAACAGAGATGAACTGGAGATGCCTTAAAGGTGCTGAAGTTTTGATATCACTTGTTTGAGCACCATCAACCAAGCACAAAGAGACACAGCAAGCAGGATATAGTTATCTGAGAAGTGTAGTGCAATTGTTTTTTGGTCAATAGACTCTGACCCGTTTCCTCACTCCCCTTTCCCTTTTAAGATTCTATCCCTTTCCATGCTGTCCTTTTCTCTTCTAGAACCCTTGAGTTACTAATGACCCTCTTTCAACAATCACAGTTCTGCCTGTATCTTTACCTTTCTTATCTCTTTGCAGATGTTAATCTGCTTTAGTAGCTGCAGTCCAGATTAAACAGCTGGACTGCAAGAGCTGGGCCCTGATTCCTTGATATGCAGGCAATTGAAACCACGTGTGCTGGGAAGCTTACAGCTGGAGTTGCAGGCAGGGCACAACCCATCTCTCTGACAAGTCCAAGTCTCCAGTATTAAACAGTCTAGAATTTTACAGGGATCTAGATACCAACATCATGAAATTAGCTTCTTGTACACAGCAGCTTTCACAATGGTTTATATGGTACATTTAACTCCAAGAATTACAATAAAATAACACAATGAAAAATCATGTTTCTGACTTCTAAACCATCTTCCTTTATTCACCAAAGGTCCACTGTCTCTAGACTCTGACATCTTAATGGTGTTGGAAGCTGAGCAAAACCAAAAGCCTCATTCTATAACTGCACAGTACACCAGCATTTCTCAGGGTTCATGTGGCTTCCAGTATTAGTGGAGAGCAATGTCATGTAGTAGATTTACACCATTTCAAGACCTTTTGATTTAATAGAAAAAAAAGGAGGTTTGTTGTGTAACTAAGACAGTGAAGAGAGAGTTATGAAATTCAAGTATGGGGCCAAAGTCATCCCAGGCACAAACTGTGAATGAATGAAGTACTTCACTCACAAGTCCATCCACAGCTAGCATCAACACATTACTGAATGTCAAACTGAGGACACACCAGACAAACCCAGTTTTTCTGGTCATCTCTGAAAAATGAGAAAATTTTATTTCCCTTTCAAAACAAATATTCTGAGTTATAGTACCTCAATATTTCTTTAACACTTAGAGATTCCCAGGTAGAATATATTGGCCTTACATAAGTCAAAGTATTATTCTATTATTACCCATTTAACACCTAGTTAAACATTACTTAACCTACTGGCATGAACCCAATACATCCCCATTAAGTAAAATATTGCTAGTGCACTATTGTTTAAATTAAGCACTAGTCTAAGCAGCAGTAAATGTCATTCACTGTCATTAGGGTAAATTGGTTCCCTGGGCAACATACCGGGAATGCAGGTGTCCTGATTACACGGGTCCTCATTAAACACAGTACACTGTCTCTTCAAAAATGGAACTCAAGCTGATTGTGACAAAAAGCCTCCACTCCTCCTTTTTGCAGCAAGGGAGTATGCACAAACACAACCCCAGAACGTGCATGCACCCACCTCCCTGCAGCAGCTCCCAGATCCCTTGGCAGAACAGTGTTTGCCAATTGTATCCTGGTTTAGGCGCAGGCCCTGAGCACAGAAGCTCTCTAGATAGGGATCTACAAGAGAACAAGGAACTATTGAAGCCAGGCATCCTCCTGCAGACAGCTCTTTATGCGACTGAAACCTTGAAGCAGATAAGGCTCTGCACAGATGGAAGTACTGCTCCTATAGTAAATTGCAGGACCAACCAGAGCTTGAGATGGTAATCACTTGCTATTTATCAAGGACTGTGTCTTCTGTGAGGACTCTAGTATACCTCAGGGGGCTAAATAATAATGAGATATACCATGTCTCACACACCTGAAGTATTGCAGATCAGCTATGATAACACATTCTTACTGAATTTTTCAGTTGCTAATGTGACCAAATAGCCTAAAGTGTATTAGCTTAATAACTATAAAACCCCCACAGATTTACAAAAATGTGCTGCTTTTCTATTTAATAGAAACAGAGGCTTTGAAATACTAACTTAAGTAATTTTATTTCTGTTCAATAGGGGATTCATGCACTGGAAGAGTTAAGAAGTGATAGTAGTGCTGAGAGTCATATGAACTGCTCCTGTTAGCAACTCCTTTATGGAGCTGAAAGACAGCTGGTGATCCTTGCCTTGGGGTTAGCAATTCAATATCTATTTCAGGGGTTTCTTTCTCGACAATGTGAACCCTATACATAATTTACATAATGCAACACACTCGCATTCTTCTGCTGGGCTTCAGAATTTAGATTAGTAGCAGAAACATCAGTTACACTGGTTAAACAATATAGATGTCATCCATTAAAATATTAGTTTTACTCATTGTCCCAGTGCAACCTTTTAAATATAATATTTTCAGCCTGGAGATGCAGTTCCTTCCACACAGACCTTTCTAACAGAATTATAAATAGACTGAATGACATAAAGGTTTATTGATTGTACCTTCTATTGGTAATGAAAAACAAAGCAATTCATTCTATGAAACCCACAGCAAAGCAAGAACATTATGATTTTCAAATGGGGCTATGCAATAAACATTGAAGATTTGTATGTTAAGAATCAACTGTAGAAACTGAAATGAAAAACAGGACCATACAGAGAATGAAAACTTTTAACAGGAATAAAGCATCACACCAGCACAGACTCTCTAGCTGTATGCATGTGTTCACATGCACAGAGGAGGAGCCTAGAAAAGCTCCTTCATTTGTCATTCCTGAGGCCCACAGAGCAGGAGGAATCGTCTGAGACAGCAAAGTAGACAGTGGTCTACTCCAACTGTTTCTCTTAATTGGCAAGGCCAATAGGCAGCATATTTCTGACAAAATGTGCTCAAACTTACTTAAGAATTTAACTATAGTCTTGTAGAGAGAGATTCTGAAGGTGACTGCTATGAGTAGGTTCTGATGAATTCCACCACACTTTGAGCACATACACATAAGTCATTCTGCTCAACTCCTAACACTGCTAGAGCTCCACCAAACATTTGCAGTAAAACTATAGAAAAATGGAAATGTTTCCTGGTTTTGGATTTTCTTTCAAGCCTGAAAAATCATTGTTTCTTTACGAAAAGATTTGCCAGGAGACACATGAGTAACACACACCCAACTTTTGGGTATGTCAAGACTGAGTAGGGAGTGACAAATGGATGCTACTACAAAAGATCTTAAAGGTTTTGCCAGTGTCTGAATGTGCAGGTGATAGATAGATGTTGGAGGAAATGCCATCTCCACAGATGCCCAGAAATTCTGCTATGAATTTTAATATATTATCAATGGAATTGAGCATTGCCAAACACAAACATTTAGAAAGCTCAAGCCAGACGATTATCAAATCATGATGTTGAAATAGAAACTGAGTTTTGAAATATACTCAATATGCATTTCTCTTACTGACTCTTTCATTTCTAAGATGTACATCATGTTCAAATCTCATTCTGAGATATTCACAGGCAACAACAAAAAATGAAACAAAGGAGAGAAGCAGAGAGGGGGAGAAAGAAAGCCTCTTGCCTTCAGGATTAGAGAACTGAAATAAAGTAGTAAGATTTCAGTTTCTTATGTAATTTGAAATAGTCCCATTTCCTTCATTTTCCTATTTCCATCTATCTGTCTGTTAACAGGAAACTTCCCAGGATGACATTTTACTTTTTTTTGTTAATTTCATTTAGTTTTATTTTAAATCAGGTATATGGAAAACACCCAAGGTAACAAAGCTAAATCACAAGTGGTATTGGCAGGCACAGCACTCCAACAAAATATAATACAGTTGTACAAGACAGCTGCTGAAATCTAGTATGGAGCTGCAAAGTTTCCCTCATTCTGAAGCCACCCACTTCTCTGAAAGTTGCTTCCAAGGAGAGATGTGGTTGGAATTTTGACCCTTAGCAGAAAAATTAGAAAGTTTCAGTACAAACCACAGAGTCTAAGACTTATGTCTTGAAAACGTCCTAAAAGTTTAGTAACAACGCAGCTTCTCCCACAGCAGAAATAACAATAATATTTGTAAAATGTGATGACATGAATAATATTGGTAAAATGTGAAAACATGATTAAAGTTTGTAAAATGTGATAACATGATTAACTCACTAAGCACAAATCTTACTATAAATACAGATGTAGCCTATAGCTTGAAATAGATTTTTAAGCTTAGATTTCTAGAAACAAACTTACGTGAGAACTCACCAAAATAGTCTCAAAAATCATTCTGCCAAGTTAAACTATCTATAATTTAAATAAAAATAGGCAAAATAGTAGCTATATAACATACCACATAGCCTGAAAACAAATAAAGTAAAAGTACTGAAAGGACAAAACTGGAGAGGAGAGGAGAGGAGAGGAGAGGAGAGGAGAGGAGAGGAGAGGAAACACAATAGGATGCCACTTGGCTCTTCCACTGCTAAACACCAATTACTTTTATGTTTGTGCACAGGAAACCCCAGTTCCTTTGCCAAAGAGTCCATCACACTATGATTACAGGAGGAGGGCATTTCCATCCGCCTTATTTCCATAAAACTCTGTCTACTTTCAGAAACTATGTGGGAGAGTTAAAAAAAACTGCACTAAGTGAACACAGTTCCAACCAAACGCAATCAATCTGCATATTTGCTGTGAGCACAGTCATCTCCTTCCCCTCCCTGGGGTTGGTCTGTTGGTGGCTTCTTTTCAGATGTGCTGTCCCTGAGTTTCCTGCTGATCTGGAGAGGCGCTGAACCTCTGACCTCAGTGTATTTCTGACTTAATAACAGATTTCCTTACACTGGAACCACGCTACATCCCACCAGGTGATAAAAATTGCTCCCACTGTTTGGAAAGCTGTCACCTACAAGTATCTCATCATGGAATGCGTTTCCAATCGTTCAGTGATTGATTCTGATTAACAATCTTTCCAAACAGTGTAGGTTTTACTGAACCTGGACATCCCTCTAAACAGTTGCAATGGCCTCCTCCTGCAACAAGACATCAATAATAATGGTCTGGGCTCTTACACATAACAGTTAGCTGCTCTTTAATAGGGGCGGAACAAGACTCCAGCAAACAGCAAAGGAAGTCCAAGAGAAAGTGGCTGGATCTGGGCATAGGTCCACAGAGGTGCCAGGAGTTAACCTGCACATGCTGAACATTTGGTCCTAACTCCTCATGTCCTGTCAAGTAAACAGGGACAGGGGAAGGCTTGTGGCTATAACATCCTGCACTTTGGCCTGCCCCAGCTCTCAGAAGAGAAAGCAGCTCTGTCCTGTGCTGAGGTCAGGGCTGGCACTGGGAGAATGAGGAAGCCGTAAATCAGTCACCTCTTCCTTGCGCCAAGCAAACCACAGCAGAGAAGAGAGTTTGGGCCCTGCTCCTCTGATATTCTAGAGGGCCTACACCCTGTCTTCCTAGTTAAAGAAGCCTTGTTGCCTCCCCTGCCCCTCACTCAACCTTGGTGGTTGAACACCATACGTGCTTTGAAACCTCTCCCTTACTCATCCAAACCTCAGCTTTGCTCATAGCTTTGCACAATGCTCCGGATGAATTGAAACCTGGGAATCAAGCACTGTGCAAGGCACAGTAAAGTTGCAACTGAGAAATAAATAAATAACTGCTGAGCTGCCAGCAGAGACAAACTCTATGAACTATTGTGTTTGCAGTCTCATGCTGCATGTATCGGTACTTGAAGTCCCACAGTATATACTCTACTGATCGATTTGCATACCCTATCGATCTCAAGGGTTGAATAATGCATTTGAGTTGTGGCACTTCTGCATAATTTTCTGATTAAGTTACTTATTTAACCTATTGACCTTTACTCTTAATTAAAGAGCCTATGTAGATGTTGAGCCGTAATCAACCTGCACACTACTGAGTGGAATTTACATCTTGTGGAATTTGCTCACTCTTTGAGGCTTTACACTGACACTGTGCGGCTTGCAATGGACATGTTTGCCCCTTGCAGTTTGAACTCATGAAGTAGTCAAACTTTACTTCCAAAAGTTTTCAAGCAAAATTCTCACAAGCATTTGGTCTTAAAAAAAAAAAACAAAAAAAACCACACAACAGAAATTCCTGCTTTGAAAGCTTAAAAGAGAAAGAGCAAGTTAAATCTGTGTTTAATTGTCTTATGCAGCTGATCCACTTGTATCTAATACCTATTGAACAATCAAATCCAGTTCAGTTTTGGACCAGATCTCTATTGTGTACACCGTGAACACCTGTACTGTACATACCGAAAAAAGAAGTCCTTACTTTACAGGGGTCACCAATCAAAACATTAAAGTTACGGTAGATCTGATTATTTTTCACTAATGTGGAATCCTAATTTGAGCAAATCATTTGGTGAACAAAGGAAAAACAAACAAACAGAAAAGGAACCAACCTTCCTCAACCACCCCCTGGCAAAGAAACCCTCCAAAACCCAATACACCACAGTCATTGCTTTGTACTGCATTCTGCTTGCTTATGTTGAGAAGCACAATTTAATTTTAATAATTTATGTCACTTGGTTGTTCCTACTAAGTGTAATACAGTATTTTACTGATTCTCTGTAAAGCAGAGGACATCTCAGTAATTCAGATGACAAACAACATTTGTAACACTTGCAACAACAATTTGCAACATTTTCTGCATCTGGAAACCGTTATGTCCATAGCCTGGAAAGTCACCAGTTTGACAGCAGATATTAACCAAGTATTTAGAAGCTGCCATTACACTTCCTTACAATCACACATGCCTCATCTCTCCCTGCATGTACCCCAACAGAGGGATAAAGATTAGATAAAATATGACAAGAAGATAATGTTCAATAATCATTCTGAACCAAAAAGCATGACAACACTATGGCCCTTGAGACAATAAGCAACCAGAAAAAAAAAAGTTATTTACTCAATTGCTGATGGGTTTAAGATCAAATTAATGGTTAGATCTAAAGCAGATAAGTCAAAAACTAGGAGACATAAATATAATAATATAAAACAAGTTGGTGAATTGAAGCTGAGTGGGTTGTACTCCATGTAGACTAAACAAAGCAGAAGACATTTCCAAAATAATTGAAACTAAATCTTTACCCTTTCTATACAATTTCTTTCTTTCCAGTATCACTCCATGTTGAAATCACCTGCAAGGAGGTGTGTTTGCTTTTACTTACCTTACTTCCATATGGACACCAGGAAGAACAAGGAATTTTTAAAAATAGACAATATTTCTCATATGCCACTATTTAGGCTGTGAAACACACAGACAAAAATCTTTTCTCAGAGAAGGCTGTCACTGCACACTGCTGGCTATAAGCGTTCCTATCTTAAAATTCACAGGGTGAAGCAAAAAAAATGGCAGAAGGCAGCTTAACTCAGACCAAAGGAATCTGTTCTTCCCTGCAATAGGTGCAATGAATCCATCAGCATTTTGCAAACAGAGAAAGAATTCACCCCTAGATTAGACCCGGAAAAACACCAAAGCTATAACATGTACTTACAACATAAACAGGATGTCTATGAATTCTCATTACCACATGTGAATTCAGGGTAGAAATTTGTGAAAGCCACTTTTGCTCTCAGTATTCATTCTCTTCTCCTGTCTTTTACCTTAAACTTCACCCCCTATCTACATGCTTCATTTTGCCCTCTTAATTGCACACTTACTTTCCCTAAGCTAGTTAGAATATTTTGTTTGTTACATTGGCTCCATGTAACTTGCACAATTCTGGTGTTGAACGACGCTGCTACTTAACTTTCTACAGCAACTGCTTTTTGCCTACATTGCTCCACATATTTTCCAATATGTCCTATCTGCTCCTGGAAAACAGGAAGACACAAACCCACCATTCTTCTGCCTTTGCCAATCAAAGTATGACTGAGGTGCACTGGAGAAAGAGTTCAGAATTAAAGCTGAATTAAGGTATCTGAATAAGGACAAAAATCATCATGAGAGTGCCTTAAAGATCAGTTTTGATCCACTGAGAAACCTGCAGACAAATTGAGGTGCAAGGGTCACATGGAGCACGTACCCTTGCTATTGGTGGGAACTGCTATGTTAGGAGTGTGTTCCAGAGTAATCCAATGAGACTTATCAGAGAGAAATAGTTCATTTGTTCAGTAGTGCTAATTTTGATTACTTCTTCCCTAAGCTCCACTGGAACAAGTATCAAAGCAAAAGCCTGCATTCCTTCCATTGTCAGTAATGGAGCAGCTCCTGGTGGCTTTTTGCTAGCTGTGTACGTAGGCAGTAAGAGACCTCCAAGCCAGCTAACAGAGTACATAAAAACCCTCTACATTTAAAATATTCAGCTTGCTCAACAAAGAAGGCACCTTGATTAGTAGAGTCTATTAAATTTCACCTACTTAACTTTGCAGCTTGATTAGTGAAGTATGTGGCTTAATCAGCACAGCATGGAACTCATGACAACACGCACCTCCTAAAACTGAAACTGTTGGTAGGACCCAACAGAATCTCCAGCACGTGTCTCTGTGTAAAACATGTAAGGCAGAGGATTCAGAGCAGGCTCCTAGGTCTGTAAATGAACGATTAGATGTTCAGTTCCTGCAGCAGCCTCGTGGCTTTGTGAGGTGTAGAATTCAGGATGTAAAGTTTCAGCTGTCCAGCTACTGGAGTGGTCAGGCAGCAGCCAGCTTCTTTCACTACAAAACCAAGCATCATCCTCATCAGCAATGCTGCTCCCTGTGAACACAGATCCCTTTACTTATCCATGGCAATACAAAGTAAAATCCAATTTTCATATTTAACTGTAGGGACACCTGAGATAGTGTCATTGGCCATTCAATATACAATTTCATTATTCCAGGTAAATTACGTGGAATACTTGAAGATAGCAAGCATGTCAGCAGTGGAGGTAAATTATCATTACAATTTTCACACTAGCTAGATAAAGATCAAAGCTGGAATGAGGTTCAACTGTACACACATAGGATCTGGAGACATTTCAGGCAGGAGCAAACCTTGGATTTTAAACTATACTAAAGCTGAAGATTGTTCCGGCACAGTGTTTTGGCTTGCTTTTCTGCCTAGAAATAAACTGACTTGATTAAGAAGCACCTTTACTTTTGATGGAATATAACTGCATGTTCTGTCCCTAGACTACAAGGAATGCAGTCATAGCTGTTTGTTGCTGCAGCTATGACCCTACACAGAATTTCCTTCATGATCTTGCCCCCCCGCAGTGGTTATCCTATATGCTGTGAACACATAAGATGAACTCACAGTGTTGTTATTTATGGTACAGATTCTAAGACTGCTGCAGTTAATGGAAACATTGTCTGTTGTCTACAAAAGAGTTTTGCAAAATATGTGGCATTTACCAGGGCATAAATCTTACCTGTACTCATGTGATTCTTAACCCATGCCCTTCCTTTTAGTTACTACACATTCACTAAGAAAAATAAAAGCACATACGTATCTCAAACTCCCAGATACTCAGCTGTTTCTCAGCAGAACTGGATGCCATTCCCATCCCAGCAAACCTAGAGCTATTAATAAGTAAGGTTTTGACCTGGCAATTTCTGCAGCAGTTGGAAAAAATACCGTATCAAACTACAGCAATTAACAGGCAAATAAAGTACAGAGATTTGCACTTACATATATTTTGTACAAAAAAAAACCCGACAAAAAAACCCCAAACCACAAACAAATGAACACCAAAAACAAACAAACAAAACCAAAAACAAAACCAAGGGAAAAAAAAACAAAACAAAACAAATAAAAATGCAAACCCAAGATCTATTATTTCTAATTCCTCTGAAAGTTTTACATTACTAAGAAAAACAAAGCACTGAACTTTGATGGTTGAGGTTTTCCCTTATAGCTCCCAGATAGCAAATATGAACTAACAAAAACCTCAGTCTTTCAATTAAAAAGCCAACCCTCAGGTAAGACTGAACAAAACCTGCACTAAACTTAACCACACACCTAAAAACCAAGCATGGTGATGGAAATGTGCCAGCATCAGTTCGGACCTGCTTCTTAGAGGTGACAACAATAGGAACAAGGCAGATAAAGGCTTCACAATTTAGAAATCAGGACTTCAGCAGCCAACTCAAAATTCCAAAGGTTGATTTTCCCGCTGCATCCTTTCTATCGCAACTTGATAGACTGGGATTCACATTCTATCCTACTTCTGGAAATAGCTGAAAGGCGTATTTAGAAGCCCTGTGTTTGTGCATTAGTCACTACATTAGGCCCACTTCTGTTATGAAATTCCATAGGAAAATTTTTCAGTACTTTTCACTCAGTACCATTTCACTCAACCATGCAGTCCCTGTGCCAGCTGGTGGTACGGTCTCTGCTGTTCATTCCTAGACATCTATGCCTATATTTCAGCCACAGCTCTCAGCAAAAGTAGTAAAAACTTCTATATTTCCAAAGTGCTATTTTAGACATCTTAGTTCAAAAAAGAGTAATGTCGTATTTTTAGTATCCAGATTTTAATTAAAAGTATTTTCCTATTGAACATTCTAATTGGAGTAGCAAATTAAAATAAACAGTGTTCACTTTCTAAAGCATTCCACTGATCACTTCCTGGTATGATAAAGGCTGAGATGTTAAGTTTTCATTCTAGGAATTCAAGAAGGAGAACTTGCAACAAAATTTCAAGTGTATTTAATATTAGATTGAGAAGGAAAACTCATTAGATATATGTTCTTACTAAATTCAAAACACTGTAGACAGTAGTGTTTTGAATTCAGAAGGCTCAAAACTTAATCTAAAAATGTTAGTAGTCTAACCAAGAAAAGTAATCCATAGGACAGCTGTCTTAGTAGCTATGACTATAGATGTGAAGTTTTAAACTGTATTTTTAATCATACCCATTTTACACCGTGCCCTGTTCATAGTAATACAACTCAATGAAGAGTCCCACTTTTCTTTTAATTTGGAAACCAGAGGAACATGCATAAATCTTTGGTCATTCTGAATGTTAAGGAAAGCATTGGTGCTAAAAGATCAATGTAATAGCATTATTTGAAGCACACTAATTCTCATTTTTAAAATATCACCAGTTGTTCCCTATCCATTCCTGAAATAACAGACACTAAAACAGAAAGTATCTTATTAAATTCTGTTGAAATAAAGCATGAATATTAACCTATCAATGATCTCTCTCTATTGTTTACCATAGATGCAGAACTCTTTTACTAGATTTGACATAGCTACCAGAAAAAAAATTTGAAAGTTAATCTTGTTTTGTGCACATTTTGGATATAAAATTTATCTTGGGTATGTTATTTGGCAATATCCTTTTCTTTTAACCTAGTGTCCAGGATGAAGCTTTGGAAAATGTAGCAAATTTCAGCAAGCTGCTCTTTACGTATTCCCTGGAAATCTGCTGCTTCTCTAAACAATGTGTAGATGGCATTGCCGTCCATTAGCCCAGGACTAATCAAGAGTTGGAGGTTATTCTGAACACCTTTTTTCTGGAAATAGGCCCAAGTGGTATTTAGAAGCCTTGTCAGCTATGAAAATTAAGACCAAATGCAACACTTAGATTGCTCAGTTCTAAGGCAGAACTAGACCAAGAAATACCTACTAGTATCTCTTGGTTTACTTCAACCTAATCTCTATCTTATTTAAAACCAGACAAACAAACAACCCCAAACTACAAAGAAGCAAACCAAAACACCCAAACACACACACACACGCGCAAAAATCCAGTACATTTTCTGGTATATTTTACCAAACCTTTCCTCACAGCAGTAACACAGAAGTCACAAGCTGGGACAAGAGAAGTACCCAACATTACTGAACATCATCCAACCATGATAATTGTCTGGATACAGCAGAACAGGGGAGAGAAGGGAGCTGGGAAAATGAGAAGCAAGGGCTGATTACAACAGAAGCTTGGTTAAGACTTCATGTAGATTCAAGATTTTTCAGGTATTTCCTCTCCCACAGGTACTTCCCTTCCTTTTCAGGGGAAAAGTTGCAGTACCACAGAATCCACCATGTGGTGTCTGTTAGCAAATGTTGACTTTTTCATGGCAACTGGTGTAGGTACATCTAGATTGTGTATTTAAACATCACAGTTTTGTTTTCATTTCTTGAAAGAAGCATTTGACTGAGGTTAATGTTTTATATCAACAGAGTAAAAATAGCTAATTCTGGGCCCAAAGGTCATACACATCAGCACAACTTGAGTTCTGAAGTGCTTTTAACCTTGATTTTTCCTTGTATGCCAGGTCCTTTAAAATATACAACACATTTAACCCAGTCTCACAAGCAAAGGGGGGGAAAAATGAAACCAAAGATGTTTTCACTGTCTTTGGAAGACCATAATCATTTGGCAATCAGAGAGATCTGATTGTATTTGAGACAGCGCTTGCCAGGAAATACATGAGATAAATACAATTTGCTTTAGTGAAAGGAATACAAATCAGAACTATCAGCAGACAGGAAAGAAAAAAAAAAAAAAAAGACATCTTCCCCCTCTGATTCATTAGATTTTTGGCACCCCAATTAAGTTCTGACAAGCTGGTATTCCAGGCACAGTAAAATATAGTTGTTCCACTAGGCTTGCTTCAATGTTTAGTCATAAGATCCATACAATAATAACAGAACAGTGGCCTATCTTGACCAACAGTACATTAGTTATTATCTGCAGCACAAACACCTACCACTTTATACTAACATTTTGGCAGTTAATCTAAACATAGCACTTAAAGCTACATCATAATTTTGAGATCTAACTGGGTCATTTTCCTTCCAGCTGGCACCAGTAAAAAGTATTTTATAACAAAAAAAGTAAATGAAACTTTTTTACAAGGTTGTTTTCTTTTTTTTTTTCCCTGCTCTTTAATGGCGGGTGCACAAGTATGATTTCAAGCACACACGACACATTTTTCAAGGCCTGTTCATGGTGATGCTAAGTGAGTGAATTACAATAAGATTTATTGTGCAGTGCTGGATGTCTGATTTTCCATCCACTGCTGGGAGCTTCAGTTGGCGGGAACTAACAGAGGCGCCTATTATGTGCAGCCTGGTTCAAACTGTGGGTTTGGTGCAAACTCTCAGGCACAGGAACTTACTGCACATGCTGGCATGAAGAAAGTTGATGAAAAGAGGGGGAAAAAAAAGACTTTTTAAGTGGCTTCTTAAATATTTGGAAATCTATTCCTTCTACAAATTGTTTTGTGAGAAAGAAGGGAGAAGAGAGAAGTCACAACAGATTTACCTGTAAAAATGGTGTCATAATATATGGGTATAAAACAAGGTAACTAATAACTTACTGTTATTGTGGCTGGATCCCCTCCTGACAGGACTCAAAATGAACAGGCGCTCACCAGAAGTGTTCTCAATATTTTACTTTTCCCCTACTTTTTTTTTCCCGTCTTTCCCTTTTTTCCCCCTGTTAGGTACTAGAAACATAAGTCCCTCTTTAAACAACTACCCATAGACTTCTTTTCCTTACTCTCCTCTGCTTTATTCTGGCTTTCTTGAATGTTTCATGCACACACCCAGCTAGCTGACTTGATATATAGTCCATGCAAAATGGAGGTGGAGAGGGGAAATACTGGAAGGAAAAAATGAGAAGATAAAACCAGAACAGACACAAGGAAAAGCAAAATCCTAGAGGAGAGAAAAGAAGTGAGACTAAAGAACTCAGAACTGCCAGTAAGAGGTTCATGAAGGATATGAGAGTTTAGCAGGGATGGGTGGATGGATGGATGGATGGATGGATGGATGGATGGATGGATGGATGGAGAACTTGAAGGAAGGAAAATTTAGAAAGAAAAAAATTTTAAGTGGAAATGGAAAAACCATTTTGAATAACATAGTTGGAGGGTGCAACAACAGAATAAATGACTTGTTCAGAGTAGAACTGGTATCTGTCTTGCTGAGCCACAAACACAACATCATTTTAATACTCTAAGCACCTCCTTTCAGATATACAGCTGGAGACAAATTCCAGTGCCACTTTCTCCCTTCCTTGGGAACAGCTTGCCAGGGGGACCTTCTTTACACAGTCTGCTCCGCAACTGGCACTCAGAAAAGGTATTTTGCTTTCATGACACAAATCAAACAAACAGTGAAAAATACCCAATAGTCCACAAACACGATGCTCTTTCTCATTGGTTTGAATATATCTCATATAATCTCATATATCCAAATGGGGTATCATGCCCCAAGTTTACAGTACAGAGTGATGAACTGGAAATAATACCTTTTCGTTTCTTTTGGTTGATGTCAGGTACTGTTTACTACTCTCATAAAATCTGCTCCTGCTGTAAAATTTGATGTCACCTTTTCATTTTTCTCAAGGGTGCTAGTTCACTATCTAGAACCTACAGTGTAGTTCCTTAGCCACACACGGGATGGCACTGTTAAAATTAGTCCTCACACATCAAATCTCTCCTCCACTCTGACTCTTTCTGGGAGCAGATTCAAGGCTTTATTCCCCAGAATTGTGTTTATCTCCACAAACTGACATCACATATTTTTATGGCTGGGCACTCATTATATTTTTACTTTGTATTAAGCATGGAAAACTAGTACCCATAAATGTATTAATGCTATGTTGTTATTTTCTGAAGGTTTGGCAGCAAAGGGGAGAAATAAAGAGTTTGGGTGCGGTATAATATTGTGGTATTTAATTCTCTTCAGAGATCTATAATTTTATGCAAGTTGAAAAAAATGTTAAGGAAACCTAATGTATGAAACATACGGAATCGATTTTCTTCCTTAAGGAGTAAAATAAAATTTAAAAGAAAACAAAAACAAACAAAAGAAAACAAAAACACACCTTTGGACTATAAACATTAAAACAAAAATCATTCCAAATTAAACCATCCAACAAAACAGAATGCAGAATAGAATGATCAGGCAAAGTTACAGAATAACCATTAATTTTTGTGTCTCTCTTCTTTGTAGTCACATGTCTCTTAATTGTCACCCAATTTATTAGCACCCTATAATTTTATGGCAATGTGACCATAAATTCCAAATATGAACAACAGCAGATGGAGACTCCCTCATCTTATTGACTGAGTCAGAACACAGGACGTTACAAAAGTTTTTATTGTTGTTAGGTAAATGCAGAGAGAGAACAAGGTCCAAAAAAGACAGGTAAAGTACAGTTGGAGTCCACAAAAAAGCTAAGTCTCAAAAATACAAGCTTTCTTCAGATTTCTGCTGTTACACCCTTGCCAAGAAATCCCCTTCTGATCTCTAATCAAGAATCAGCTCAAGCACATGCAGGGTAGCAAGGGTGACCCTGTACCTGTCATGCAGAAAACAACCTGGTATTGTACAGCACCGCACTGCTCTGTGCCGACACAGAAGCATGGCTCCAGAAACAGCATTTACCTGTAGGTGATATTTAAAAGGAAAACCCACATATACCCTTTCAGGGGCCTTTAGTACAAAATGCATATTGTGTGGCCTGTAGTCTGGAATGGCACATTATATAATGCAGTGCCAGACAGGCTTCTCAGCACTTAGGTTCAAAAACAAGCACTAGACATAGCACATCCTTGATGTCAGGGCCTTTTTTGGCCAGCAGGAAGGGGTATGGAAACTCAGTGTTATTTAAAATGGCCATTAAAATCTGCCCTGTGACAGCACAGGGCTGGAACTGCATTTTCTTTAGGTATATCTTTACCCGGTTTGGTATGAGAGCAAATGATAACTGCAACATTCTCCACTTATTTCTCAGCTTAGGAAAATATCACATTATACTTGAGGAACAGAACTTCCACACCCAGGAAAATTCTCTTGAAATGTCATCAGAGACCTTTGAGAGATACTGATTTGGCACGAGAGATGGTAAGGAGGGCATAATTTTATCAAACATCCAGTGTATTCATATCACACAAACCAAAGCAGGACAACTGAGTTAACCTCCAATTTTACTACCCTTCTTTTCTATAGACTGCCCCCCTATCCCTTCTTAACCCATTTTCTCCTTAATGGATGCTGCAACACCCAGGAAAACTACCTTCCCATGGCACTGACACAAGGAAATCTGTCCACACTTGTGTCTCTCTAGACTGTTGCCCCTCTGGTATTGTCAAAACTCACCCTGACCACAAGAGAGGGAAAATAAACAGGTGAAAGGTACTGCCCACCAGCAAACACCTTCCCAAAGTATCCAGTTTGTTCAGATCAGCATCTGAGGGCAGTACTTTCCCTCCAGGAGCTCTCCTACAGATCTCACAGAGAGTCCTAGACTTCAGCATGCAAGACAGTTTTATTCTCGGTAAGAGGAAGCAGAAACATTGCCAGCTGAGGAAAACTGCTCCCCAAAGCAGAGAACTGAAAGTGTTTATTGTTCATTTTCCAAACATTTCAAGCATCTCGAGGCTAAGATTTTCAAAGGGGCCTAAGAAATTTAGGTATTTCTAAACCTATTAAGTGCTTCTAAACCTATAACTTTTAAATAGGCATGCCTCTACTTTCAAGTCTGCCCTGAAAGATATTTAAGGTGGGATTTTTCTCTTAAATTTACTATTCTCAGGCTTGGTGCCTCATTTTCAGAGGGCATTATGAAAGATAACACAGATTCTCAGTCAAAACCTTTCTGGGCACCAGGAATTTAGAATTTCTCTTAGCAAGTTTTCAATCTTTTTTCAGTCATTCATACTGTAAATTATTATCTTCTTTCTTGGGAAAATAAGCCCAAAACCACCAAGCATAAGAAGAATCCATCGTTCAGAAATACAAGCAGATGAAATTCCTGATTAATATGAAGTAAAAATCCCAAGATCCATTAGCCTAATAAGAACCTAATTTTCAGCTTAAAAAAAAACCAAACAAAAGTGTGAGAAATTACACATCTGTTCCCACCAGCAGCAGTAAAAGCTAGAAGCAGGCTTGCACCCAGATAGCTACATTTTGGGTGCCAATATTACATTAATTACATTAAAAATGGAAAAAACCAGAAATGCTTCTGCCTTCTTCATTTAGCTCATAACTACTTTTTTTTCTTATTTTTTCTAGAAAACGAGTGTTTTTCCATTTAAAAGGTGAGAGCCACTCTGTACTTACAAGTGGTACTTTTTGACTTTCTTAATACAACCCTGTGGCTACAATTAACAAAACGGATAAATAGCAGAGCAAATTAAGGTCTGATCCTGTTTTACTTATAGGTGCAATCCTCACAATAAATTGCAGGTTAAGCTGTTGGAGGTAAATGAGGAGAGGTGGAAAGCATGCCTGAATTTTAAGTGTTCAGACATTAAAAGCAAGTATGAGAGCTAAGATAAGCAAATATCTAGACAGAAGATTTGAAAACTTTAGGAAGCTTTAGTGATTATTCAGAGATTCCAAATGCAGCATGTTTTGCATAAAGATTTAGGAAAAAAAAAGTAGGAAATTTGGGGGTTGTCTATAGGAGTTATTTAATGCTTACTTTTATCCCTCATTCGGGAATAACATTTCTAGAAAAGAAAAAGAACAAGATTTTTCTTCTCATTATTGCAGAATGCTTTATGTTCATTTCAGAACCCCACTGTCTTTGAAGTTTGGGGAATAAGGGAACACAGACTGTTTCCATGCCTGGTCTTATTGTTGTGAAAATCCACTACTTCACCCCATTAAAAATGAATAAACAACTGAACCAATTTGAAGTTCTCCACAACCTGAGATTTTTACGGGCATCTTAAGGTTGCATATTGTCTGATCTATTCTGTTTGCAATTCAATCACAGACTCCTTGCAGTACAACAATCAAAACATTGCAAAAGAACTGTCTCTATGCATGATCAGTCTAAGGATTTTCAGGGAGGGATTGTTTAAGGAAGGCAGCTTTATGAATCATTGTCTGAGGCACCTAACATCTAATATGAATCCTAGGACTGTGTCTACAAAAATCCTGTGCACTTACTGCCAAATGCTAAAGGAACTGTCCTCTTCCACTGACACCAGTGGGAGCAGGACATACTCAGATCTTCAGAGAAGCAACCTGGTAGCTCAAAAAAAAAACAGATTTACCAGGTAATTTAAAATTATTCACTATCCTTTATACCATGAAGTGTTGACCAAACAATAATTTTTTTAACTCCACTTACCCAAATTATCAAAAGACAGTGCTACTGAGTTCTTCTACATTCTTCATCATAGCTCTTCCCAAACACCCTGTGCCTACTGAGGTTGCTCAGTTACTCCAAAGATCTTCTATTTGTTTTTCCTCCATTAAACATTAGAGCACACTGTGAGGAAAATATGAGAATATGCTAAAAATCTTTGTCTTTTGTTTCTACTGTAAGAAACACAGAAAAGAACAGTACACATTCTCAAGTAACTCTGACTTCTCCTCACCCCAGGAAGGTTTATTACAAAATTACAACTTCCTGTCTTTTGAGGGCACTTAGCCCATCAGGTCCTTTGCATCAGCTCAGAGTCCAACAAGAGCCAGTAGTGTGATAGAGCCTAAAGGCCAGGACCCGCAGCTATTCTGTTCACAATGCAGGACTGGTAGCACTAGGGGTCCTACTGGGGATGTGTGGATACATTCAAAACAAATTCCTCAGCAGCAAAGGCTGAAGTAGGAGAAAATGGAGACTGGGTCAAAATCTGAAGTTGTAAGTTGAATCATCAGTTTTCCTCTGACTGTTCTTACCTTTTGACTACTGAATTACAGGAGGAAAAAAACCTAGGTTTTCCTGTCACCATCCCGAGGCCTTTTTGAAGGTACTTTTGCTTCCAGCATCACCCTGGAAGTCCCAATATTTGCTCTGTGCTCCTCACATCCCTTCCTAGTGACACAATCCCTCTGCAGCCTCTCCCAGGGGGCTGCCCACAACTCCGGCCACCCAGCACCAACACCCTCAGCAGATGTGATGCAGTTAATGCTGTAAACACTCCCCGCTTCCCCTCAGGTCACAATAAACCCAAAATGTTCCGTTTGAGAGGAACTGGAGACCCCCTGAGGGGATGGAATGCTGTATTTGCCCCTTGTTCCTCAGGTGTTGCTGCCCTGTGGGAGGACCAGGTGAAGAGGACAGAAGGATTAGTGGTGGGTAGAGAGCTCACAGGGAACCTGAGGGTCTGGAGGGGTGGCAGCCCTGCCCCAGCATGTAAGGGATGCCAGCACACCCTGCCCTCAGCCCTGCTGCCATAGGCTGGACTAAGAACTGGGCAGAATGACCAACTTAGAAGTCTTCCCCACGGAGGGTTGGGAGCAGATGGTGATTTCTAAGAGTTATATTAATTTTCCCATAATTTTGTAATTTTAGAGGACCACCTTAAATAACTGATGAATTGCAAGTATAGCAAATGAACATTAAGCCATCTATCATAGAAGAGCCATTAATCTTTTAGGAACTATTACACATTCACACTTGTATACACAGAAGAAGGGAAGTGGTGCCATTCTTCGCACAGATTATTGCAGCTCAGCACAATAACATTATGTGAATATTCATACTTATTCATTTTCCTTGAAATAAGACCTTTTTTTTTTTTCCTTAGAATAATCTAAAGCTGCTAGGATATCTAGTGCTCCCCTCCTGTAGCTGGTGTTATATAAAGTCACAGCAGTGTTAGGGGGGTCCTGCAGATTCTGTTAACAGGAGAAGCTGATACAAATAAGGTCATATAAACTAACTGTCCCTTACTTTTTTCTTTCAACGCATATTGTAGTTATCAAAACTAGAAGAACTTTCTAGTTTCTACAGTAACACTCCACAAAACAGGTATCTTGTACCTAAAGGATTTTTCAAAAGCCCTTTTCTCTGCATGATCTCTCAACACATAGCAAAAAGCTTGCATTTCTTCTTGGGTGGGTGGGGGGATTTGGGAGGGATTTCTTTTTCTCTCTCCAGCACTTAGCCTTTGGTTTTCCAGCAGCTGCAGCTATTCTAGTGGAATTAACTAAGTCTGCAATCAAGTGTGGATTTCCTGATGTTTGAATAAAAGATATTTCATTGTGATTGAGTAATTTGATCATTAAAATCTATGATCACCAGATTTTCTGAATTAAGTCTGTTAAGTTTTAACCAGATCCAGCAAAAACTTAGAGAAGTTTATCATCCTAAATATTTTGGATCATACAAGGGACTTTGCAAATCAGTTGAACATAAACTGACTGTTTTCCCTGATTTTCTTCCATTAAAAAGAATAAATAGGGCTGTTGCAAAACTCCTTATGAAGGCTGTTCATTGGGATGCAAACTTAACTGTTAATTTGCCCTTAGTCATTTCATCCACCAAAATAACAGCCTGTGTTCCTGACTAGGAGAGGGTCGTACACATTAACAGCCTAACACAATTACTGTAAGTGCTGAGGAACATGAGAATGAGGTGCAGATGTTGGCCAGGCTCAGAGTGTCTCATTAGCTGCTATCTCCTGTTGCAACTGTTGAACATAAACCTACTGGGCCAGGAGGACTAGGAGTCTAATCCAGTAAGACAGTTATTGTGTTTTTAATTTTGTAACCTATTTGTGATTCATTAGTTGTGGACATACAGTAGCTAGAAAGAAATTATTAGCCATTATGGGGGCTTAGTGACAGAGATTCCTTTCTACTTGGTGATTGTAGCGTCTTGCAGGCTAGGGTTCTGCTGCGCAGCAGAATATTTCTATTTTCTGGTTTCAAAATACAATCCCTGTGGCCTGACTTAAAAGAAACTTGGTCATGCATCTGAACTGTGAGGTACCTTTTTCAAAAAATTAAAGCTGGAAGTTGTGGAAGTAATGCAAGAGTCAGGGGGTTTTACACTTGATGTTTGCAAGTTTTGAGCTCACATTCCATTTTTGAAACTTAAATTAAAATACCTGCCTGGTTTCTTCACACATCTTGATAGTCCAAAAGAGTGGCAAATAAAAAGACCCAAAGAATCAATTTGCTTTTCTTTGGTAATTTCATTATTTGAGGAGCATTATTTAAAGCTCTAAAAATAACCTTTTTTTCTTGTCCGGTGTTCCTTGGCTGATGAAAAACAAGTCCAAGAGGTTTTAATACAAGTAGAGAAGCTTTTAAACTTTGTGGTGTCAAAGTAAATTAAACTGTCCCTGAGTAGTTCTTAATACAACTGACCACAGTGAGTTCTACAGGGCAATTATGGTTTACTGTGTCAGTCATCCAGCAGGCATTAATACAAAGCAGAGCAGCTCTGAAGAAGTTTGTTATGGACTGTCATGTCAAGGAGCCCAGTGCTAACCTGCAATGGCCTTGATATTATTAGAACTTACTGAGGGTCAGATTCCAATTAATCCACAGATTTAATAGTCCTCTGCTGTAGTAGGTCTTGATACAATTAAGGAATAATAGATGACAGGAAGGATACTTCCTGGCAGTCAATGACCGATGGCAGCATTTGAAGGCCCTTAAACCAGCTGGTCATTAACTGCTCAGAGACACAACCTGGAGCTCATATTTTCTATTAGAAACCATATATTAAAGATATAAATCAACTACTGCTTTTCCCCTGCCTCCCAGTCTGTATGAGCTGCTGCTGTTGGGCGACTGCGATAGCAGTTAATCGCCATGTAAAATCCCAGTGAGGAGACAGACTCGTGCTGTACCTTGGAATCTTGAAAACCCTAAGCTGCAGCCATCCTGAGGGCTCCCAAGGAACCTGCAGCTGGTGAGCAGAGTTTGTGCTCAACCAGAGAGAAATAACTGAGCGCAGGAGAATGGACCAGAGCAGCAGGGGCACCTTGGTTCTCATATTTGTTGTGCTCTGTCACTTGTTTGATGCTTCCAATGCAGTAGAGGCCTCCTGTGATGATTGGAATAACCATGGTAAATTAGGAGCCTATTTATTACTCATCCAGCTCAGTGCTACCTTTCCCTTGCAGTGACCCGGTGCACACATTCATTGTATTATAAGCCAAATTTCCAAAGGCTAAGATGACCATTTAGGGTGACCAGAGCAGCGCAGAGAAGGCAGCAAGTTGGTCAGAGATGCTGTTCTCCACAGCACCAGGAAAAACAAACATGCTGCTCCTGCTGTATGGCTTAGCCCCCAACACACAGCCTTGTCAGAAGATTGCTGTACATGTGGAGACAGCCCCCTGGCCCACGTGGCAATTAGTGCATATTTTTTTTAGATTGACACCTAGATATGTCGCATGAACAGTTTGTGTTTTGTTGCTGCAGTGATCTCTTGTAGCCATTGCTTGGTTTACTTGTCACTGTACTTGTGTAACAACTCAGCTGACAACATCAGTGTGTTCCAAATTACTGATCAGTACTCACAGCTGCAGATTCTGGCCAGAACAAGGAGAAAAATCACATGGTAACAGGTGTGTTTGGGGAACAGAAGAAATAGATTGGACTAAATTGCACAAGTCAGTATTTATGTGTTTATCCATTATAACATGTTGGTCAGACTCATTACCATCCACTGTTGACTTTGTCCCACCACACAGATTCATAGTTCAGAACGTCACTTTTAGGAAGTTCATGTATGATGCTCTCCTCCAAGGAAGAAAGGATTCTGTCCCATTTGGATGTTTCAGGGTGGTTTGTGCACCAGCTGAAACCTGACTGGAATCTGATGTCAACCAAAAGGCTCTGTTACATTTTTGCTTCAGCACAGTACGCTTCAATGTAATTCATTATTTTCCTATGAGAACCATGACTAATTGCTAAGTCAGAAACCAATCACAACACACCAAAGGCAGCAGTTTACAGACATGGCAATATGGCAACAATAGGCTTTTTGTTGTTTAACTTTGGTTAGTTTGTTTAAAGTTATATGCAGCGTAAAAAGGGAAGGCAAAGAAAGAAGAAACATGAGAATTGTTTTGTCTCATTTCTACTCACTAAAAATCCTTCTGAGATTATGTTGCTACCAACAGCACTTCCTGCACACAAAATTGACAGTATTCAGTGTATATTGTCAAATTAGATTGGTTATTATGCTTGTCTTTTACAGCATATGGTGTTAATGGATTTCAGAGGCTGATAAATGCCTTCATAGACTAGAAGGGCATGGGCAAAACAGAGCTGTAAAATTCAGCCACCAAATTTACAGTAGCCAGCTGAACAGGCCTAGTTACATTTTCCCATCAACTCATCATGGTCAGTCTTTAATACTAAATTCAAAACTATAAAGGATGCATAGAAGAAGTCACACACACATCTCATAAAACAAAATTTATCTTTAATTTGTAAGTGTCAACAGCAGTACAAAAGATGGAGTGATGGTGAATAGATTAAGGGTAGAGAGGACAGTCTTGAGGTAAATGAGCATAAATAGGCAGTCTTATAGACACTCCCCTGAGGGGTCTAAACCCCTATCATGGCATATACTGTATCACCCAAGGATGACATGTTTAACATATCAGGAAAGCACCTTGTGCAAAAAAAAAAAAAAAAAAAAATTTAAAAATCCCTCCCACCCAAAACATGTAGGTAAGGTGCCAACATACACCAGAACATACTGTATATGGACAGTGTCTTTCAATTTTGTCTTTTCCATCAATAACTGAGGCAGAGGAGGAGAAGACTCTTAAAAGTACCACTGAAAGATTATTTAATATTTAATTTACCTCACGTCAATACTGCACAACAAAATCCAAGAAGTCTGTTTATGCGATGAAGCAGAGCTAAGAATAACTATTCTCTATTTTAATCTGAGAACAGATTTTTTTTCTTAAATCAATATCCTTAGCAAACTTTTTTCTTTCTTTTCTTTTCACTGTATCAAGAGGAGAGTGTGAGATGTGATGGCAACCTTTAAGTTCATTTAAAAACTTTACACTGGACTGTACAAGATTTTTTTTTGATAAACTATTTACATTTTCAGACTTTAAAACATATTCAAAGCAGCAATAGACACTAGTTTTTCCTCTAAACGCCCAAATAATTACCGGCCATGGGCCCAGGTAGGTACCTGCACTGTATATAGAATTTCTACAAAGAAAACCTGCCCATTAAGTAGCCAGTGGCTGTTAAACAAGCAGCCCTCGCCAGTAAGAGCTGCATCCATGGTGTTACTACAGGAATCAAAGCATAGTACCTTGACCAGAAATTTTCAGTTGTCCCAACAGCTCTACACAAACTTTACAATTTGAAACAGCAGCTAGCATGTCAGTCCAGCATGTCAGTGAATTGTGCTGATTAAATTAACATAGAGTACAATCTCACAATATACATCACAAACAAATTACAATGTCAGGAAATAAGAGTTACAGTAAGATAAGTTATGTAGTAACAGCTTATAAGCTTGTCTTAATGTAATAAAAAAATTTTACATGGGAAATACAATAATGAATGAACATAAATGCTAAGCATTCTAGTTTGCTACAAGCTGAAGAAGAGTACAAGAAAAAAAAAAACAATATTGCTTTCTGGAAAGCAAAACACAAATGACAAAGGAAGACAAACGGAGAATGCACACTAGCAGGTCTGCAATGTGCAGCATACAAACAGTTAAATATTTGCACATTCCCCATACTCCAAGAGCACCAAGGACCTCACTTGTGGTTTTTAGAAAGCGGAAATTACAAAGCAAGCCATGTCACTAAGTTGCTTTATAGCTTTCATATTGCCATAAATACCAATTTGATAAGTTTTCCTTTAGCCCAGTTCACCCCACCCTACCCCTTTCTACCCAGCATGTGAAGTCTCAGAATACTTCTTTGTCACCATTTCCAACAATTCTGGTAGTTAAAAGAGGGCTTCGGATTAAAATGAAATGATTTTGCATATACATTGTTTTTTCCTTCTGCAGTAGGGCATTGCTACATATCAAAATGTAGCTTGATCCAAGAAAAATCACAGATTTTAATGGGTTATGCCAAAAGAGAAAAAAAGTTTAGAAGAGGTTTTTTTAAAAGAAAAAGTGTTTTGTAAAAGATTAAATGAGGTCAATAGTATTATTCCTTTAAAAGAACATGCTTAAGTGCCATCTTGAACCTTAAAAAAGCATGCAAAACACCAAGGGATCTAAGCCCAGTCATTAACTTCTCATAAAAACATGAAGAACTCTATCATACATCCCGCTGGCTGCATCTCCAGTGCAGTTGTTCTTACTGTGGCCCTGTCTCAGCAAAGTTCACCCCACTTAACACCAACACTGCACTGGTCCTCGTGACCACCGTGGAAGTACTAATATGCTTCATATTAAGCAGGTAGGTAAGCATTTTTCTGGGGGAGGATGAGGTCTAAATCTTGTAAAATATTTTGCTGGGGGATGATTTTGAAATGCCATGCCTTTGATGTGGCTGAAAAACAAAATCCAGAAAGCCAACCCAGAGATTAGATGGCACTGGGAGGTGGTTGTGTTGTGTTTATCCAAAGCAGAAGCTGCCCACAGCAGGCTGCTGTACACTTTGCACAGGGTGGTGTATTTTTTGGGACTAATACTGCTGTTGGGTTTGCATTTCCATCCCAGAGCTATGCTGTCTTTTCCCTCCCCCTGCCTCTGCTGTACCAGAGTACACTGATTTAGGAGCGCATCGGGATCCTGTGAATGCTCAGCAGGTGGTTCCACAAGCTAAATGGTGATGCCCAAACACAGGCAGACCAGCATCTGGCCGATTCTCCAGGCTTGTTTCTGCAGGTAAACCCTGGAAAGCAGCACGGTTTCTGTTGGGACCTTTATCTTCCATTTTTATAAAATAAGAAGTGAACTATTCTGGCTGGTATCACACTGTTTGGGGAAACTTATTCTCTTAAATATAAGTATTTAATAATTTTCCAAAAGAAAATATATTGTATCTGTTAGTTAAATAAACTGTTCACAGAGAAAATAGTATTACTATATTAGTGCTCCTGAATGGAGTTATTTTTTCCAGTCAGTTTCTAAGGGGCCTCAAACACAAAGCTTAAGAAGCAATTCAATTAATCCTCTTTGCCTATTGTGTGAACAATTTCTCTGGTATTATAGCCTAATATAACAATAACATGATTAAATGAATGCACAGCATAAAGGTTTGATGTCAGTGAGTCTTGCCTGCATTGCAAAGGCCATTTCAGTAATTTTAAACTCTCAGGGATATGCTTTTGACTTCCAAATGCCATTCTTGTTAAGTAAAATGTTTCACTGGATTCAAAAGACTGTGTTTCCCATCAGATGTAGCCAAAATTTGGCATATTTCATATACCAACTTTCTAAAAAAGAAGAAAGTATTCCCTGTTTGTGGAATATATTATTAAAAATCAGAGAGAGCACAAGTGAGGCATCTTGCTGTCCCAGCTACAGGTCCACAATACTGCGCTCACACTGCGGGTGTAAATTCAGCATCTACATGAGGTACAGTGACTTGTCAGCATTTAATATGGACCAACATACACTGATATAGAACAAAAGTAAATACATAACTTATACTTCACTAAGTATCCATGAACAAAAAATAAAATTCTATTTCCTATGTTATATTTACACAATTTAAAAAAATCTAAAATGAGATGGTAAATTCATCAAAAACTTTGTTTTGAGCTCCGATTAATAAAGTAAAAATGTTGGGTTTCATCCTTATGATTGTCCTTCCTTGATTTCTACTGATATTTTAGAGCCAATGTTGGCTAATAAATAGAATAACACACTCATAGGCACAATTCAGATTCAAATATGTTCCTCCCACTCCCCCAGCCAGTAAATGCAATTTTTACCAGCTGGTGATTCCTGAACAGCCAGTCATTTTCAAGAATGTGGCTTTAACATATAGAGCATCAGCATTGAGGCAGGGCTGGAGCTAAAACAAAGTGTTCATACATACATGTATTTTGCATAAATAAATGAAATAACAAGACATAAAAATGACTCAAATCCGGCAACTGTGAGGCAGGCCCACACGAGTCGAAACAGATGACTTTTGTTCATGTAGTTTTCGTACAACAGTTTCACATTAGTCAGAAGTGATAAAAAATACCATTTATATCCAGTGCTTATAACACTTACGAAACATCTGTGAGTGTGTGTTTTTTTTGTACTACAAGCAAAATCAAGTTTCAGTCCCAAAGAACAGTCCTTTGTTCTCCACAAGCCTGCAGAATATTATTTTGGCATGGTCATAAAATTAAAAAAAAAAAAAAATTAACCAACTAATCTAAATGTTTGCCTTTGTGCAAAAAAATAATTACATAAAATACAATGCTAGCATTACAGCATTCTACCTATGCAACAAAACCAGGAAAAAAAGAGCAAGAGAGAAAGAAAGTCACGTGGGGGGAGGGAGAGATACTTCTAGCTGGAGAATTTTGTAAGACAGTAATAAATAGTCTATTTTTTTCTTTTTAAGGAGATAATGATGTCCTCCCCCCAATCTGAGCTGAATGCATTAAAACCAGTTCAAATTCCCAAGCTATTTTAAGAACAAAAAACCACTTTCTATCAGTACCTTAGCCAGCTTAAAGAGGACGCTCACCAGCTAATGACACAGCATATGCCTTTAAAGGCTTGGCTAGACCAGTTTATTGCTTATTAGGCATGGACTCAGAACACAAATAAATATTAAAAATAAAGATTTTTTCTGTTCCAAATTACAAAATGGTCAGAGGAATTTGACCATTGTGTTTCTATGTCATTATCTTTATAAATTGTCCTGTAAACTTAACAATCTTCTTGGTCTTGGGGGAGTCTTTCTCTCACATAGAAACACAATTCCTACAGAGACAAAAATGGCTGTTTCTGACTGAGCAGGCACCAGTGGGGCTGTGAGGAAGGCGACTGCTCCTCCACAGAGCATCGTGCCACTGCAGCTCACGGGAATGTCTGCAGAGCAGAGTGCATGAGCACAGCCAGACTAACACGGGCTCCTTTTGCTGTCTGAAGCAAAACCTGTGCAGCTCTGTGAGAAGATGCTCCCAGACTGCCTGAGGAGCTGCTCTAGACCCACTAGTACCTCTCAGCCTGAGCCTGACTTTATCACCAGTGTGGTGAATGCAGCCAATTTCAAATAAAAGCCAAGGGGGTTGAGGAGCTTCAGCACAGTTATTCTTCAGGACTATTGGAACTGTATATATATAT
>WBMY01006898.1:30986-69570 GCA_013397315.1 Donacobius atricapilla
TGTATGTATATATATATATATATGTATGTATACAGTGATATATTTGTGAACAGGAGTGGATATGAGAGGAAAAATAAAGGCAGTTTCTCTTCCATCTTTGAAATCTAATAGATTAACAAGCTTTGAATGCCTCTCTCACATATTTCCCAGAATTTTCACCAGTAATTGCATTGTTTCTAGAAGTAATATAAATTTTAGTTTCTACAGCACCTTGGGTCCAGAGATCCCAAAGCACTCGATGAGTCACATTCCCGCATCACTAATATACAATGAATATTTTTGATGAGCCATTTTCCCACCTTTGCAATTAGATGTATGTGTGGCCTTCCCTCCCTCACTTGCAGTCTCACAAATAAATCACTGCATAAATAGTTAAGGGAGCACAGTTCCTTCAGGTGGCAATAGGAACATGATGTACAGAGCCATGATTTGTCACAGAGTCCTCAGACCCTGAAAATTCAGCACGGTGGACTGTAAATGCAGTTTGGATTTTACATCTGCCCTTGCTGCCTAAGTGTAGAGGTTTATAACTATAAACACATTTTAGGGGTATTTGTACTCTATGTACATATAAAAGTACTCACTTTATTTTGCAATACATATAGCAGAGTGTTTCCAAGTGTTCCTTGAACATACAGTGTTAGAGGAACAAGTGAATTTCTCATTCATAAAGGTCATGTTCATTTTAGTAGCAGGTGCACTTTCATTTTCATATACCTGTGTGATTTAGGGAAGGGGAAAGAAGAGGCTCTTTAAAATATCAATAAGGAATTGTAAGTGTAATGCCACCAACTATACTTTTAAAAATAAATATTAAGTATTTGGACCCTTGACATTCTGGAATGAATAAATTATTTAAGAGAAAATGTGTTAAGACTGAATGCAAGGGTTAAAAGCAAAGGGGTAGAGAATGTAATCAGAGGTGGCCTCACACTGCTAAGACAGGCCTGTCCATAGCTGGTGATCGCTCTTTTGTGCTTACTTAAAATTTCACACTAATGGCACATCAAGAGGCATAAGCAATTGGGCACATGCACTATGGCAACCATGTTCACTAATTAAGAATATCCTGTCTCCAGATTCCTGAGTACTTTACCGTATTCTGGAAAAAAATTAGGTTTTATATATATAATTTTTTTTTTTAAGATGCCAAAGGATTGTCTAAGACTTTACAGTGTCTCCCTTAAGACTTTTTGTTTAAATGTTAAGATTCAAAAGTTATGAAAAGTTTGGCACATCAGAAGTTCAGCTATACATATGGAAAAAAAATGGAATTCAGAGACTATTTTTTAAAGACAAGCTACTATGCACAGGTGTGCACACTTGCGGACTTGTTCTGTTTCACAATATGAAGTCTGCAGTTTTTGTTTTCTAAAATAATCCAGAATAAAAACACATTCACAACCTGTAGGCTGGCACAGCATACCTGAGTGAGAATGTATAACCCCCATCTAAAACAGTAACTTAAACCTTTATCAGCATCCAAATGGAAAAAGACAATAGGTAAGACTTCTAAGACAGCTATTGATTCATATAAGTTTTCAAGTCCTGATGTCTTATATTTATGTCTTCATCTAANATGTTTCAATAAAAAAAAAAAAAAAAAAAAAACCAACCCCCCCCCCCAAAAAAAAACCCAAAAAACCCCAAACAAAAAAAAAACAAACAAAAAAAAACAAGTTCATGAAAAATTAGGGAAACAATCTGTCTCACACAATAAGAAACATTTAAGACCATTCTGTTGATGTAACTGTAGGAGCCACACATGCATGCAGGCTCTTTAAGAACTTTTGTTCAAAAAAAACCCCCAAAAAACCCAAATGAGTCTGAGTACTTTAATTCTGTGAACACTCCTCAGTTGGCACTGACTGCCTCATGGGCTTCGTTTTCACTACTATAGTCTGATTTGGGATCATCCTCATAGTCCTCGTACATTTCTATTTCATCCTCTCCATTTATCATTTCGTTTCCAGGAAGGCTTCCGCTGTCCGTCTTCATACCATAAGTGCTCTGGATGACAGGGATGCTGGGCTCAGGGCTGGCAGAGGTGCTGGAGCAATCTGATGTCATCTGAGGGGAGGGCGTGGTGGTCGCCATGGTAATAGCACCAGGGTAGACAACTCCTGTTCCCGTGGTGATTGGAATCTGAGGCTGTTGTCTGGAAGGAAAAACAAGAGGGAAACTTCATTGCCTGTGTTTAGAGGAGGGAAGACCTTCTGAGAGTCCAAAAGAAGGAAAAGTATGTGGTTTCCTAGAAAGGTTCCATGTATTCCTCTGGGCTCATAAGACCTCTATGGTATTGGTTCATTATTGCCCCCAAAGGACAACTGGGAAGTGAAGTGTTTTCAGTCACTACCAGACATCCTTTCGTGTATTGTATGCATTTATTTAAACCATAATACAAACTAGCACTTGAACAGAGACCATCAAAAGGCCTCAGGCACCCAAGAGATGCCTGCCTGCTACAGCAGACATCCTCTATCCAAAATCTAAACCCTCTAAACTCATGGCAAGAGCTTCTGTTAATGAGAAGACCTCAAGATTACCTAAAATGGCAGACAGAAACTGTAAGTATCTAATTTACTAAGTGCTAGGTAGACTCTTACATCACTTAGACATTCTTTTGACATTTGATTGCTGGCTTTTGATTTTTATTTGGATCCATGATCAGACTGCTGTTTGCTTTTCAGGATTTAATGTGTAAGACTGGAGTTTTGAAGCAAAGTGCTTGATAAAAAAGACCAAATCTGACCTGGAAGATGCTGATTTTGTATTGACTAGCTATTGAACATACACGCCTATTTGCATAATCCATTTAAAGAATCAGTTATCTCAATGTAGTCCCAACCTTCTTCAGAGCAATATTGACCCAGTAACAGTGAACTATTATAGAATTTTAGCAGGAGAAACTGCCAGGTATGTTTGAATAGTCTAAGAACTCTGCAACTTCTTGACCACAGTGTCATTCTATACCAAATTCAAAAGGAGATTTCATAAACAAGTCTCACAAATTCCTAATCATTGGCTAAATCAATACACAAAATAATTTTAAGCTTATTTACAAAACCCTAAATGCCAAGTCTTTATTGTTCATTGCTCAAACTCTGATTATGATAAATATCACACTAGAGAGTTACAGGGAAGCTGCAGTCCTTCAAGTTTTGGTAGCGAAATCATGAACACCCCGTGTAACACACCACTACCATAGTTTGTAGTCTTGCCATGGCTGGTATTGCTAGCCTGACTCTTGCAGCCTCCGCACAGCTTGAGAAATTCTAACATCTGTTGTGTAACTCTCATACACCTGGCTAGCAGCGAGCAAAAATGCAGTAATTCATTTGACACAGTCATTATACTCCTGTTTGCAAATGATGATTTGCAGATGATTTACAAACAGCTTGGGATTTTTCACTAAATTTTCACTTTTTAAATGGTCTGATAAATGTTCTGTGAAAACAATTTTCAACCAATGTATTTGCTTGCAAGTGATTTTCTGCAAACATCTTTCAATACTTTATCCATAAAATTGAACACCTACCTCACATGGGAACATTACTGGTTTAGGATTGCATGTTTTCAGAAGTATAAACTATTACTGCTAAAACCTCACATGTATCTCCTCCACAAATTCTAGACACAGAAAATGTTCACATTAATGAATGTTTCCACAAAGCAGAGGAGACAGAAACCCACACATGGTCAACAGAAAAATCTGTGTAGCTGTCACCAGGCCATACACACTTAATTCTTTTTAATCTGCCCATCTAATAATTTTTCACCGGTATTTCTTAGAATAAATAAATTCACAAAACAAAACATCACTGGTTGTTCATCAAAGAACACCATAATATCAATGCCAAATGATGCTTTTAGAAAAGTTTTCACATGTCCTGTAAGAGAAGTCGTAGAACCTACTCAAAGAATGATTGAGCCTAAGCTGCTGCTGTGTTACAGATGACATTAAGTATCGGAACACTAATATCCACCTCTACACCTCCCCTCCCCAAAAGGTTTGCATTTTTCAGAAGCAAATTGCCTTTTCACAAGCAGCAAGAACAATGTAGAAAGTCTTCTTAAGATAATGCTGTGGGATATGTTGAAGTGATGGCTACCAGTGTTAAGGCCCAAAGGACAGGAGAAATCCTTTCAAACGCTTATCAAATCAGCAGGATTCCTTTGCACATCCACATTTCTGTGGAACTGGGTACACTTGTCCAAGTACCACTTATTTCAAAGTATAAATGGAGACGGTCATCTGAACATAAAGAAACCAAACTTACAGAGGTACTTTTTACTTGGGAGCACACCAGTCAAATGCACAGCAAGCTACTGAATGAATCTAATTGTCAAAGAACTTTATTGGCATAACAGGAAAGTTAAAGGCTTACTGAATTTGTCATTCATAAATGCAGTCCTATTTTACATGCTAAACAAAAAATCAGACATGCTGTGCATGCCTGCTGCTGGCTGGTTAATAACTTTAAAGTGCCTATATCTCACTGTGGAACTGTAAACATGTGGTAACTGTACCACCTAATTGGAAAGGGTCTCAAATTGCTACCCATTTGCTAGCAAAAAATTTGCTAGCGCTTAAACATGGGCACCTACGCACCCCCAGTAACTGGACACTTACCTCTGATTTAATACCTGTTATTACTTAGAGCTGATCCGGTTGTCACTGTAAATTCTGCTCTAGTTGCTACATTACATCCCAGAAAGCCTTATTTTAAAATGTCACAAACTATGTGGATGGCATATGTTACTAGAGATGAGTGTTATCATTTCCTAAGTAATTAAGTTCTTGGGGGGAGGAAAACAAAGCATTTGTTTAAATTCCCACTACTCTCCCTGAAAAGAAGAGTTGGAGTTTCTGCAACTCTGGCCATTATGTTTTCTTATAGTTGTAGATCTTAAAGGCATTCATGTTAATGGAGTCTTTTATTACATTAAATTCCACACACTTAATCATAGCCTCTAGCTAGTTTTACCAGTCACAGAACCTTAGAGGGGGAGATAAAAACTTATTTTACCTGCAAGCTACAGGTTACAATTCAGCTCAGTTGCACATGGAAGTTTTCTGCCTGTTAAGATTTCCAGAAAGCAACATTAATGTTCTGATCTCTTCCAGATCCATGAGGAGTGGTGGCACATCTTTATGTACCCTGGCTTCAAACCACTCCTGTCCCCATCATCTCCTCTTTGAGAAAGAAATCCTTATGTGGACAATTACCAGCGGTCACTCTCCTCTGCTTTGCCAGCACGGATAACATACATATTTGTCCATTCTGGGGCCAAAGATTTGGCCCAAAATATTTAAATATAAAAATGGAGGCAACATGAAAATTCCTAGACAAACTGACTTGCTCACAAATTTGTGGCAACAATATTTTTAGTATTTTTCTGGAGAATGTTCGTCTTTTGACTTTTGCCAAACCAGATAAACATTTAAATTGGCAAATTACCATTGTTTTCTGATCCCTTCCCAACCATTTTCTGACAGCTCTTTAAATGTCTGAAGCAAAAATTGATTGCATTAAGGAAAATGCTCGTATGTTACACACCCCTGAAATTTACATTCCCATAAGGAATGAAATAACAGTAAATCTCACAAAAGCACCCATTGTGTACTTGCTTTAAGTTCAAGCTACAGGAGTATAATATTACAGACTTATTCAAAACCATAGCCTAGCAACATTCAGACTACATGTGTACAGTAGTTATAAACACTATAAAGGCTTTATTCTAAACATCTTATGCTGGTAAAGCACAGAAAAAAGTTACTGCTTACATCATTTTGCAGAGAAATGTATATAGCATATACTTTTATTTAGAGTGTATTAGACCGTAAAAATGACTGAGCAATGAATTATCTTTGTAAGACAAGGCAACAAAAGACAGACGACTTAAAAAAGCTGAATTTATGGTTTATATATGATGCATTTGTTAGCTCACATTTATTTATGCATTACAAAAAACTACTATTGAGGATAAATTGTAAATCACTTGGAGTCTGTTTGGGATTAACTTATGCTGAAGGTATCATTCACAAGTTCCATTAATAATTTTACTATTAAAAATAACTCAATTATTTTAAAGACATAGCTGGCTTCAGATTCAGCTTCTCCTAGATTGAAAGCAGCAATTTTTTAGCATACTCTGCATTAAACATGAATTATTTCTGTATATTATCTGACTCATTTGGAACAAAATTCATTCATGTAGGGATGCAATAGAAGACCTATACACACTGTAAATTCCACTCCGTTCTTTAAAATACTTGGCTGTTCCCAGATTTTGGTCTAACAGATATATAACTATTATCTGAAAATAATAATTTTCTGACCAAATTATTCCAAGAAATATTCACTCTCATTCAATTCTTTGCAGGCTTTTCTTCAAAAATCAGAACAGAAACCTGGCCATTCATTAGCTTATTTCTCTATTTTGTTTTAAATCCTGGCTAGTTAGTGTATTGAGACTCTTTAAACTCCCTTTGTGCATCTTACCAAAGTTTATAAAAGATTGTAGCTCGCTGAAGTGAATGGTCTGAGCTTTTTGCATCAAAAAAGTTTGAGCCATGGAGAACTCATGTGTTTGTGGTGAGGGGTTGCACCCATAGCAGCGTTATCCTATGTTAGCTAGTAGCTCACCTAAGGGAGCCTTTTCTGGATTGCCTAAAACAGAAATGTACATTTGGTACGAGAAAGACGCAAACACAGTCATGAAAAAATATATTTTTCCTTGCTTTTTACTCTTTCCTTTAGCCACCTGTTTTGAATGTGTTTCTGACTCTTCACGCATCTCCTACTTATCTTTTTATTCTCTGACGATATTTTGTTGCCATTTTGGTGTACCCATTCCCAACTTAATTGGTTTGTTCTTTAAAAAAAAAAAAAAGCAACAAAAACCCCCAGCAGTACTTCAAGCAGTATGATGCACTTGGCACATTTCATTGGAGTCTATTTTATACTTTTGTTCTCTATCCTCCACTGAAGTATTTACTGTAAACACAGAGCATGTTCAATGTGAAAAACCACATTTGTCTCTTATTTCATTCTGAAAAGGAAACAGCATCTCAACTCTCATGTCTACAGCTCTGAAGGACGATTTATGTTGTTCCATCAAAACAGTGGAAAAATAATGGGGGTGTGAGGTCAGTTAGGAAAACTGTTCCAGCTGATGCTTTATGTGATATTTATGTTAAACACAGGGAAGAGTAAGTTTATGAAGCTGATGGGCTCAGTTACTGTGCTTCTCTTAGTTGTAGCCTGATTTGGAAGAAACGTTGCTTTTCATTACTTACTAAATTATTCGGCTGAGACAAATGATTCCATGCTTTATGTTTCAGTTCAAAAAAGATGTCTTAGTCTGGCCTTTTCACTAATTTCACTTGGTGTCTTCCAATAAGTTTGTTTTAAATTATTCTTGAGGGAAAAGGGGAATTTGGGACAACAGTGGGAAGTCACAGGGAAGTATGAAATAATTTTTTAAAATCCCAGCCTGTGATTCTTCAGGACTTTAATCTATATTCATATTGAACAGCAATATGGATCTCATTTCATCTCTGTTGAATGCATCCATTAGACTTCATACTCCCTTATCCATCACTTGCACAACTAAAAGCCATTGGTTTTGGTAAGGTCCAGTGCATCATCATATAACTGCACAGAGGTAGTTTACTTTAAACTTTTTCAACATGGATAGAACATGAATGTCTCCCTGATTTCTTCAGCCTTCTGATGTGTTTCACAGCTCTGATGTTTTCGTAGTTCTCAGTTTCTTTCTCACACACGGGTGTTATAAATAGAAGCAACGTTTATGTTAGACGAGGTTATTTACATTCCTTCTCTTGGAGGGATGGAGAGCTGATGGACAGTTGTCTTGACCAATGGGATGGGAGAGGTGTCAGCCTTCTCCTCCAATCCTTGGTCTGTGTAGAAATACTATAAATATGGAATCAGAAGGTTTAATAAATAGTTTATGCCTTTTCACCAGACAGTGTCTGTGTGTGTGTTATTGCGTGTCTAACAACAACAAAGTGGACGTGGCATAAATAAGAATTGGAAACAATCCCTTCAAAAAAATGGTGACATTCTCATGGTCTTCATGATCACACTGTTGGATATATGAGAAAGATGTTACATTTAGGTTCCGTCAGTTTTCTTTTGAATAGCTTTCAATATACATATATATATATTTTAATAGACATATCATTCTTTAGGTAGGCACTTTTAGAAGTTTCTTAAATCCATCCTCCATATTCTCTCTCATTTAGCCATCACATTTAATGTGTAAAATGCTACTGCTTAATGCTGTTTCGAATTAGTAAATAATTCTCAAATTGTTCAGACTGCTGTTTTGGCATTTCTTTTGCATTTCTTGTCTATATGTGATTTGGTCTGTTAGTCTGCTTTGGAAGATGTAAGATAGAATTTCATTCCCTCAATCTGAATAAAATTTGTTATGTGCTGTATAAATTCAGATTTATATTTAGAGCCCTATGTGTAATTTTGATGGAAGACTTTTAGTTAACAATTTCCTTTATACCGAAGAATAAAAAACAATGTCATAACTATAGACTGGCAGGCTATTTCAAGATATCAAAACCACTTCTATTTACTGATTGACGAAAGAGTTCGCATTGTTGCAGACTGTACCACAAAATAATTGACTGCAACAGGAGTTCTGCATCCCAAGCCAAAAATGAGGGCACATAATTGACGTCAAGGTCAATTATCTGGTAGTGAAGTACCCAACAAAAGGAGACTATTGTGATTAGAGAAATAAGCAGAACATTGTGAATTTGGAAAAGTTGGCACGGGAGACAGCTTTGAGAGTCTTTGTAAATCACCAGAAACATTGTGTTAGAGCACTGAGCATCACAGATTAATTCATTTAAAAAAAAAAAAAATCAGTTAAGGTGCAGTTGTTTCACTGGACTTTTGTTATCGTTACCCTGTAGATGTTTCATAGAGCTGCTTTCTCTGCTGAACACTAGAGGAAATACCACTAAAAACACATAAAATGTTGTTAAAACTGTGCCAGGATGTTTTTGGGCCATATATTTTGAGTTATAAATCTACCCAGTCTATCTATGCACTACTTGAAAGACTCTTTCTAAAACTCATAAAAAAAAATTACACACTTCCATATATAACAAAATTCCTGGTAGCTTCATACTATGATATCTCATTCATGTGTGTCCCTCATGCAACTGCTATTACTCCTCTCCCTTTTCCCCCTTCACTGACTCCTTATTCTACACAGGAATAATTCTTTGTGCTTTTCCCTTTGTTCTTTTCTTAATTTAGGAAATGATGCTGAAGTCATTACTAAGCCAGAATGGATTAGCTTACTAAAAACTCACAAAAGACGTGATTCAAGCCCTTCAGGCTAATGGGAAACAACTTCTTTTGACTTTAAAGAATTCCACAATCAGTCACATAATCGGCATTCAGAAGCAAGCTGATAGCCCCATATTCCATCTTATGTTTTTAATAAGGTCTTACCAGTTCAAATCCTTTCCTTCTAAATGACATTAGTCAGTGACTTAAACAGATAAGTCTATTTGGTTTCAAACAGCGTGTTCTATCTTGGAAAATAATTATAACAATTGTACTCACCCTACAGTAAAAAACTGCCTCATCTCTTGTCTTCGAGACCTCATCAGTTGCTTGTATTCACCAATGCGCAGCTTCTTCCCATCCACAATGCAGGTACGTTTTGGTCGAGGCTTGTATTTGTAATTAGGGTACTTTTCTAGGTGGATTTTACTTAGTCGTGCCTGCTCTTCATAATAAGGTTGTTTCTCTTGATTTGACATGGACTTCCAGCGAGATCCTATGGACACAAAATGTTAGTGAGTGCTCAAGTGAAGCAGGTACACTTACACATACGCAACTCAATGTGCCTCTTCGCCATAATACATTTTAATTAGGTTCATTAAATAAACTGATTTAAATTTACATCAGTCTGCACACATATGGGCTTGCACAACCTAAGACACCTTAAAAGAACCCTGACTTTCAGATATTGCTGCAGAACAAGCATATGTAAATCTCTATTAAATAGGGTGCACTTAAAATCAATAGCTAAGTCTCAAAATCTCAGCCTCATGCTGCAAAACAGACTACTTAATTTTTTACAATAAGAGCATTAATCTGTGAGTAATTCTATACCTCTGTAATACCAGGCACAGTATGATGGTTAAGGAAAGTCTGCAGCCATGCTTTCACTGTTAAAAGCCTAACACATTGCCGAGGGACACAGGCTTCTTTGATATTTTTATGAGAATTTGGTTTATACCCTCCTGCTAATAGATATTAATAACTTGCTATGTAGCAGGGAAAAATGTATCAAACCTTATAGATTCAGCAAAATTATGAACAATCCCTTGCTGTCTGAGCATCTTAAATTTACTGAACTTCTGATATAAGCTTGTCATAATACTGACACCTACTTTAAATTCTGTTATGCATATTATTTTCTGGCTAGATGTAATACGCACACAGAACTGAAATCAAGAAAGTTATATTTTGAAAACTCACATTGGAAAGATAAAAAGTGAAACAGAAAGCACACTGTAATTATATACACCACTTCAGGTACTGTAAACTCTCATAAAAAGCTGCACCAATAAAAAGGTAAAAAATTAACAGTGTACACAGGAAGAGGCAAAAGTATTCAGATCTCTTGTATTGTTTGTAAGGAACTATCTAAACACTTGACTAGAGACGGGAATAAGAAATGCAGAAAATAGCTTTTCGGTGTCTTTTAGATGAATAAAATTATTACAGCTGTGGTAAACGTGGGTGGAAGCTATTCTTTACAACATTTTTCATACATCAACAAATGGAAAAGTTGTATAAATATTATCCGTAGCCAGCAATATTCTGTGTCAGTTCTAATATTTCAGTCTCTTTTCTCATTGTCCTGGAAAAGTTGCACAGATATTATATGGACATAGACTTATTTGTGGCAGAGCAGATACTGACAGGTTAATTCCATGGTTAACAAACACTCAATTGCTGGCACTTCTGAAATATTTATGCTGGAAGTTTACATTTTAATGAATACAGTTACTATGCTCCTAATAGTTCTTTTTTCACAGAATGCACACAAATAATATAGATCCCCTACAGCTGCCAACACTGAAACAGTGAAGGTTTTATACAAAACTGAAAGGCTATTCATATAACTTACTTATATGGTAGACAAAAATATGAGAACTACTAAGAAAGGTTTTGGAAGTTTTAGGACAAAGTAACATTTATTTTTTATGTATTCTTGCCTCTGATTTAATTAACATGCAACAAACTTTGCTAAGAATGTATTTGAACTCAGAGTTTACAATAAAATGATTACAGAGGAAACCTGATTTTTTACTTTTATTTATTATGATCTACATTTGGAATGTCTTTCACATCAAAGACTCAGAAAACAAATATAGGTTTTAACATTTCACCACTCATTCTCACGTATGTTTCTAATTCTCTGGAGGGGTCTTAAAAAGCAAATCAAAATTTCTCAAAAATTAGTCCATTTATTTGCACAGTGACAAAATAAAACCTGTGGAATATTCCCTGATTGTCCCAATCTATACAAATTAAATAAGAACTACAGTGTTGTTTACCTAAGTAATATTTTAACTAGTAGTTAGCTTTTTGAACATTGCAACATTTTGAACCAAAACTCATTTGTTCATTGAACCAAACTTCATTTCAGATGTGAGGTTTGCATGTACAGGTCTTTTGAACTGTGCCAGGTTTCTTTTTCTGAGATTGCACTGTCTGGCATTAACCTCTGATTTTGATTTTGTACATTTTTAACTTTATCCCAGTATTTACTCTAGAAAGTCCCATTTTGCATTCAGGAAATTTGTAGTTCAGGTGCATTCTAATGGGATCTTGCAATTATTGGGACTTTATTGGGACACACTCTTGCAACAGATTTCACAACACATTCCTTTTCAATGCTACTAAGTTTTAAAGCATGTTGTGACTCCTGTTGAGAATAAAAAGTATTAGGGAAGGCACAGAAAGGGAAAAGAAAGGGAACGAAAATGAAAACAAGCCATGAATCTTTATTTGTAGAAGTTTCAGTAATTCCAATTTTGGTGAATATCTCCCCCCTCCCCCCCCAAAAAAATGTCCTAAAATTAGAGAGGTTCATAGAACTGTAGAATGGTTTGGGTTGGAAGGGGCCATAGAGATCACATAGGTCCAACCTCCCTGCCACGTGCAGGGACACCTTTCACTATCTCAGGCTGCTCAGAGCCCCATCCAACCTGGCCTTGAACACTGCCAGGGATGGAGCATCCACAGCTTCTCAGGGAACCTGTGCCAGTGCCTCACCACCCTCACAGCAGAGAATTTCTTCCTGATATCGAATCGAAACCCGCCAACACAACTTGTTGCCCGTTGCCTCACACTTACCTAGGATTTTGCTGATGTTGGAGTTGTGCATGTCGGGGAAGGCCTGGAGGATTTTCCGACGCTCATCCTTGGCCCAGACCATGAAGGCGTTCATCGGCCGCTTGATGTGGGGCTCGCTGCTTGCACGGCCCCGCGAGTCCCGGTAGACCCGGGCTTCAGCCACCGTGGCCCCTCCTGTTGGCCAACAATAATACTGCTGTAGTTTAGCGGCAGAGCCATTCACTGCTTTACTCCCTGTAACGTCAGGGCAGGAGGAAACAAGATGGATGCAAAACATTATTACGTGGGTTAGGAAAATGCTTTCAGTGCTGTGCTTATTTTAGCCTCTTTTGGTCTCTGTGAGGGAGAGAGAGATGGGCCAACCAGTGGTCTCTGGGTAACTGGCCAGGCTTGCCCATCTGAGATGACCCAACATCAAACTGAAGAAAGAAATTGCACAGGTATTTCTTCAATTAAGATGTGGAGACTTGATAAAGTTTCCATTTGAGGTTTTACCATAATATACATTCCCTGAATGCTCAACAAAACTCACATAAAAGTTACATTTGAGAATCCAGACTGATGTAGGCCTGTTGACACAAGCCATTGACAATGACTTTGCTACTGGAGAAGTGAAGCGCATGCCAAACATCTCGTAAAATAAATTATATAGTGTACCAGGTACATGCTGCCATTTGTATCAATCAGATTATATTTGGAGCTGAATATTTTAAAGTTGCATCTGCTTTTATTGAATTTTAGATGTGTTTTGCAGCATTTGAAGCACATACATGTAATAAAACTGCTTCCAACAGGTACACGCACAGCACATTGGAGCCTCCAGGGTGGGAGACAAGGACTCCAGCTCCATGCCTGCTGTGCCTTAGTGTATCCCAGCGTCCTGTCTTTATCTGCCATCAATTCAGCTTGTACATGCCAACCCTAACTGGGTTTTTGAATGCATCCAGCCCTGTTTCTTGACCACAAACAGCAACGCCTCATGGAGGTTTAAAGATCACAGAGCTGAGGTGTAGAACTAATTACTATGGGAGAAACAGATTACAGAGGCATGCCTTTACTGGAAAGAACTTCTGAAATTCTGATGATAATATATGTTTCTAGAGTTATACCTTAGCTATAAAAAAGGCAAAAAGTGTTTACTCTGGGAGAGTGACATACTTAATCTTTGACCTCATCCAAATGGTCATAGAATTTAATACCTTGAAAAGGCAAGATACTTGACAACAAATTAGTACAGCAATAGGCCTCCTTTTTTTAATAAACTGTTACAGCTACCAACATGAATTTATTTGCCAAATAATATGAGATTAATTCTTTACAGTAAGTAAAACAAAACACTGCAGTTTTACTGAATACAGGCACAAGTTTTTGGTTGTGCAAAAATCAATTTTCCTAATTCAGAGTGAAAGCATTGTATAGGTATACCTTTTTATAAATTCTATATAAGAAACACATTTGCATGAAAAAGGGGCCCTAAAATAGTGGATGCATAACTAATACAGTACCTTTTTGCCACCAGGTCCACAGTACATTAATTTCATTTAAAACGCACTGACCATACAGGATAAATTGATTTTGCTTTATATGGTGTTGACAGCCATGTTTATTGTGCAGTGAAATGTAGTGTAGTTTCACGCTGACTATATCCATCAACACAGGGCAATATGCTGACTACTGGGCCAGATGAAGACATACATTACCCTGAGAGCAAAACACTCATTCGTATACAGCAGTGTCTTCTCCTGAGGATCACCCTGGTAATTTATGATGCCTCCAATGCCATTACTTTACAACTGACACCGGTTTGGCAATTTGTATACTAACATGCATGCACATAAAAGAAGACAGGTTTGTAGCAAATGTGGGCTGCAAAACTGTTTTAACACTGTTCTAAGTTAAGTGTGTGCCACAGGTGTTCTGCATTTACAGGAGGCTGCAGTCAACTTTTTATGGCAAAAGAGAAGAGCAGTTTGGCAGAACGACCTACAGGTAGGACAAGATGAGGGAGGTGAATGGTTGATGAAGCTCTGTCCATTGTTGCCAGAAGCTTTGGATGACAAACATATCAAAAATACCATATTTTGAGAGAGGATGTATTTGTTTAGAAACTGCAATAAGTTGCAAACATAGTAAGTCAACACTGAAATATTTATTGAGGCAAGGAGCTATATAATTTGGGAAAAGTCAAACATAGCATGTAACTGTTGTTCTATCCTTTAAGATAATGTAATAAAAATATGTTACTAGAGTATGTGGGCAATTAGATGGTGACAAAAAAGAAATTATTATGTATGTATAATTTGTTATTCAGCTGCTCTTCTCACAGCACAGGAAAGACATATTTGAATCCATAGGAAGTCTTTCCCTCTTTTACTTTCCCAAAGGTACTTATTCACTACAGCTAAGGAAGAGTTTGTCCTCAGCCCTATCTAACACAATTTTGGACTTTTCAATCCTAATGCAGGTAAAGAGTAGTTTTACTGGGAGCAAGACTATAGGTGGCTTTTCAATCTGGATGTAATCTAGATAGAATGAAAATAAAGGAAAGAAAGAGAGGAAAAAATAAAGGAGAAAACCACCATAAATGATCTGTTTTCATATAAAGCTTATGTTACAAAACAATTCTTACTTGGACTAATAAATTACAACCATCCCAAGAAGGTCAACTCTGGCTGCATCTGCTTTATGCAAGTCCATACTTGAAGGACTTGAAAAAGCAGCCAAAGAGTTGGTGTTCTTTGAGCTTGATCTCTGGGGAAATATTTGCAAGCTGACCTATAGGCCATCACAAAAGCATATGCAAAATTAATTTCTGCAAATAACTAAAGCAATATAATCTACATGCTCTTCAGTCTCAGAACCACAGAATTATATTCAGCATATAAAGCATTACAATAAAATAGCTCCTGCAGCATGGGGATTCATGGGGGAAGTCAGAAGGTCTCAGTACCTTTTATCGATTAGAAAGAGGTGTTAATGATACAAATACACGTATGCTAAGTGAGGTTTTACAAGTGAAAACACATAAGAACAAGCTTTCAAGCTGTTTTTTCTTAGGTACTTTATCCTGTCAAGCAGATATTTTGACTTTATTGTGCCCTATAAAAACAATTTCAACAGATTGGAGTTTGGAGTTTTTTCTTGTTGTGATAATTATACTTAGTACTGAGAGGCCCAAAGAGACACCTGAAATTTTTAAAGAAAATGTATATGCAAGTGCAAAGAAGTAAGTGTTTTAAATCTTTCTGAAAATATTTTCAGAAAATTCTAATAACTAATAAACCTAAAATAAAAGATAAAATGGAAAGATAGTACCAGTGAAGGGCAGGAAAAGAGAATGAATTGGTAGTTGTCTCTCCATGGCAATTAATGCTCTATCTGCCAGTTACTGTTCATACTGCAATCACAGGAGGAGGGATTTTAAGAATTAAGAGGCTGGTCAGAATTTATATTATTGCAAAAGCAGTACAGTTTGGCTGCCTTAGTGGCTTATTTGGCAAAGAATTCTATATTTTGGCCTAAAGACAGGGGCTGTACTCAAAGTGACACTTTTAGCTTCTGGATGTGTTCACTACCTTACTTCCCAGACCCTTTGCATTTGTTCAATTTGCCATAACTTTGATGATTTAAAACTAAAATCAGATTACAGAAGAGTGATCTTTCTTTGTGGATATATGGCAGGCAACCCCTCTGTGAAATCTGGATGCCATACTGCTCTAGGGGCAATACTGAGGCAAAGAACACCACAGAATAAATCTAAAAATGCTACAGCTTCATGAGAATAATTTCCAACAATATTTTCATTTCTAAAGAGCTCTCTAATCAGAGAACATTAGAAAAAGAATCTGATCATCAAGAAAGATAAACATCCTCATATGAAATAAATGTTAAGAAACATAAAATAACAATTTTTACATTGTTTATTTATTTATTCCTGCTTTTATCTGAGTTTCTTACATTTGCTAATGAAATGAATTTTAGGACAGGCATCATGCCTTAGCATGCTTCCTGAAACCTTGGCCACATTAGGGTTAATCCGACTGTCTTTACTGGGATGTGGTTTTACCTTCCATTTTGCACACCATCTACAACAAAACCTGGAATTGGGCCTTTATATGTTACCAGAAAACAAACAATAATAGATGTGATAGAAAGGGGCAAAAAACAGCTGAGAAAACGATGGGGAAAAGAGAGAAAAGAAGTGACAGCAAAAAGAAAGAGATTTTTATCAGTCAGCCTGTTATTCCTTAATTACTCTTCACACTATGGCCATTGATTCATGTTTGAAGCAATAAATTTCCCCTGACTTCCCCCCAGATAAGGAATCTGGCTAATCTAGAGTATATACTGGAGATCATCTTCCATGGACACACACCAAGACAGGATACATAGAAATAAAGACAATCTTTCTAGGTTCCTGGTATGAAAATGACTGGTTAGTAGTAAAGCTCCTATCATCAGTTAATCATTAAGCTGAGGTGACATATTTTCCTAGATTGGAAAAGACTGATTGTGACCTCCAAAATATCTGGCCCTGTCTGTGGTAATACAACTAGCACTGCAGAGACCAGAACCTGATAAACATGCAAACAGGAGTCACTCTTTTACTGCAAGAGATAGGTTACTCATAAACATGGGCATCCCATAAAAACAGGGAGAATGAAAAACCAGCTTGGCAGTCTCCTGTGCTGCTCTTAACCTGTGCGCAGACAAATGCAGCTTTTGTGAAACATATACTGCTGTATTTAGAATCGAATAGAAAAAGACAAATATGGAAAGAGCAGAATGGAAAGCACAGCTTTGGCAAGCTTAGAACACAGCAGTAGTCATTTAACTAATATTTTGGGTTATCAGTTTTAGAGAAAGTTACAAGAATTACTACTACTTCACTATAATCTAAGTGACACATAGCAGCTGTAGAGTAACATTTCTCTGCTTTGCCCCTTGCCTGCCTCGTATTTCTTCATCCCCAACACCATTCAGATTTTCTCATTCTTTATTATCAGCAAGAGAGGCACCATAAACAGATACCCCATTAACTATTGTCTTTACTGGCATGTCTTGTCATCACTGGCAAAATACCCACTTGGAAACATGGCTAGGTTTGAAACAGGGGTGACACAAATGTTCTGTTTGTCAGGCAGCTTTTGTTCCAAATGCTAAAAAATATTATTCAGCTGCAATTGGAGCACTGAACATTTCTCACAGGCTGCATTTCAGTGAATGAATGGGGAGAAAAACTGGGAAAGCCACAAGCAATTCACGAAATACTGCAATATTTAAATGACCTCTAAAATTGTTCACCTGCAAGGGTTCTGAAATGTGCTAAGTAACTACTAGGAGGTGGAGATATACTGTAGCACAGGCTAGGTACATCCAAGCAACACTTGGTTATGATAAGACTTCTTATTTTCCTGCTAAGAGACTCCATTCTCTTTAAAACATCATCAAGAAGAACCAACCGGGAATTCCCTAAGGTCAGCTCTGAGGAAACATAAACCTCTAATTCAATAACTCTGCTACTGCACTGAAAAAGGCCTTATTATTGCAACATCCATATGGAGTCAATTGGACATTAATGACTAATCAATCCCTCCCCTTTCTATTCTACTTATAGTGTCACAAGCCATGTTTAGATTAGCCCATTTCCTGCTTAGGATCGCTCAAGATGTCTTTTGTTCTTTCAGGGCTGGCCTGATGGAGGCAGCTTAAACAAACACACGACCCAAATGGTGCAGGAGTTATAAACTGCCATATGTGAATGAACAAAGGGGCTATACTAAAGCCTTTTGTGGTATTTGTTAATGTTTTTCATCTGAGTTTAAAAAGACCTAATGACTTTGTGGTGAGCTGATGCATGTGGCTCGTGGCTTTGCAAAATGAAGGAAATTCTAGCCAGTTATATATCAGCATATATTTTCCAGAGTGCCTTGTTTTCAGTTTTGGTGGCAGCAAGTTTACTTTTTTTAGTACATTTGTTTTACATATGCAAGCAAAATACTTAATCTCAATTAAAACACAGCACCAGTTTTCACAGCCATACTCACAACCTGCATATACATCTTTCCCAACTTGAAAGCCTAAAGCTAAAATTAAGAGTGGAATACTTGCTGCATGTGAAATCAAAGCAACTGTTCTCGGCTCCACCAGTTTGCTCACCAGTGTTTAAAGCTGAATTGTTAGCTGTGCCCTAATAAATATCAAAACAATAATCCTAAATAAGCTGCTAGCACATCCATGCTCCACAGTCAGCCGTGCCCAAATCTGTGCAATTCAAATGAATTAACACTGCTAAATGCAGCTACTTGCTTGATGGCTTACACAAACAGTTTAGATTTCTTGACCACATTCTATGGCAAAGCTAACCCTCATGGAAACTTGGCACTGACTATAGGTAAAACAATAGAATAATGCTATAAATTACATGGAATATTAACTGAATGAATTAGGGCTTGAGGCCTGACTTTAGCTCCTGGTGGCTGTCATAGTCACACATGTGCTCTAATGTAAGAGCTACTCTGTGAAGATCCATGAAACATCTATAGAGAAATTGGGATGAAGAAGCAGCCTCTAATATAAATTTGGGGAGGTGTTTAAGTGTCATATTTTTCAATCATGTGCCACTTGCAGACTTCAAGACCCTTCAGAGATAATTAATTAAATGCTAACAACCCCATTCTGACATTAATGTTATTGATAGAAAAGAAACATGAATCATGTTTAAGTTGAAAGTTTTTCAGCCTTAGTAATGATGCCAGAAGTAAGGGATTGACAGTCATCAGATCTAACAACTATCTACATTATTCAATCCACAAACGTTGTTGTTGTTTCCCTTTGATATTTTATTTCATACTCAGTTGAGGAAAATAGAGGCCCACAGAAAGGAAAATCATGGATGAAACAGCCTAGTCCAAGAGAAAAAATACTAGTAATTATTGTTAGGTATCTGACAAGACCTATGGATTTGATTTTATTTTTCAGAGAAAAACAGCTGGTCTACCAGCTAAGCAATTACTGTTACTATATTAATCATATTCAGAGTCAAAGCAATACAAAGAAGAATACACTAATCTATTTAATGTAAAAATGTTTCTATAAAAGTAACAGCCTTACTGTTAGTATAGCTGTTAGTCACATCATTTCAAATTTCTCATGACCTGAGTGTCACCTAGAACATCCAGAAAACACAACATTAATTTAAAACACAGGGGCTAATTCTGTAGTCTTTAGTCATCCTTAAAAGCTTTTTTGTTGAAAAGTCCTGTTTGAACAAGGGCCATAGTGATCCATTCATACTTCAGTCAATGCTTTGTTTTGTTTTAGGATGGAGAAATGACAGACGGGAATTAAGGACAGAGAAAGAAGGCAGTCTGACTTCATATTTGATGGATTCATTGGTCAAGGTGGGGCTGAACACTGTTTGTTGCTCGCTCACATGTTCTTTTCCAAAACAATGATTTCTAAAAGCTTAAGTACAATGTAGTTTGTGAAAGGGAATAATGTTTAACAATGGGAGAGGGTTTGACAAAACCACCTCCTTCAAATTACGTGATATTAAGAAATGCAGAATACTTGGCAAAAGATTTTAAAACATGTTGCAGCCCCTGCTTTCGTGACCCATTTCCTGCATTCAATCTTCAGTAATTTGTCACTTTCTGAATGATGCAACATCATTCTTTGTGTATCAATATAACTAATTCCTTCTATCCAATGCTAGCTGTTTTCACTTGCCATATCAGTAATTAGCAGGGAACTGGGGCTAGGATACACATCTGCCATTTCTTCTTTCCATTCACATGGGGTGCTGATATTACAACAACTGATAATGTAATTAGCAAATAATATACCATAAAGAGAAAGAAGCAAAAGCAGCATGATAACAGGAGCTGTTCTTCAGATTAATTTTTCAAGTAAGGTACCCCTGAGCATTTGGGATTTGTGAGCAAAACCAAGAAGATGTTTTTACAAATATGGCAATGGTGTGTCTCAATATGTGACCACATTTACCTGGTTTGGATTAAAAAAAATAGTTTTTTCCATGAAGTAGGGGCTTACATGAACATTTACAATTTTTTTTTTTTTAAATTCCTGCGAAACAACCCCTGCCAAATTGAAAACACAATAATTTATTATTTGCAGAATTTTTGAAGACCCTGAAATGCTCACACTACACTTTCTTTGGACCACTGATCCTATGAAATTAAATCAAAGCACAAATTAAGGAAATATTTTCCCCTTGCCACCAAGTTCTTCACTAGGCACTTGCTTAGACACTTTGCATATCTACATGGAAGAAGGGCAAATGATCCTAAACACTTTTCTATTTCTGAGACCCTGAGGCTCCTGAAGGAGAAAATGGTTCATGTTTTAGACTTAGAAAAATAGACAGTTCTACAAAGAGGGCTTGTTTGAATCTGTACCAATTTCTCATGCTTAGCCAGAATATATGATGTTCTTTCCTGTATTCATATTTCTGCTCCACTCCCTGTGCTCAAGGATTTAAGGAAGAAGGGCAAGATTCCTCCCTCCTTCACTCAGTATGATATAATGGTGGCTTTCTTCATCAACTGAAAATTCAGTTGTGCCTGGAAATTTTACACAATTTTACGGAGCGTCAAGCTTCTTTTATCATATTGGAGCACTACCAAGAAACCCTCAGAGAATCAGGACCACAGGGTGTTTTACACCTGGTGGCTGTACATGAGTGAGAAAAAAGACTTTAATTCTTCAGTCAGTTCACCTAAAAATAGTTACACATACTGACTGATGCTTTCAGCATTTGTGACAATAATTTTCTCATGGGCAAAGATTTTCTGTGTAAAACTGCAGCCCACTGTTGCTTTTTACAGCCACCTTCTAAATTCCTGAGAATAATGTTTTACTATATAATGGAAATTGTGGAAAGCTCTTAGTTATAACTGTGCTAATAGGCACCCCTGTGTAAAACTCAGGGCATTGTAGAAGTGGTCAACTGTACAACATCAAAAATCCTAAGTGTAATTTTTTAAAATAAAGATACTATTCTATAAGAGTCAATTACTGTAGCTCAGAAACATCAGACAAGAACACATCATATTTAGCAGTAGGAAAAAAAAATACATAAGATAGCGGAAAATCAAAAGGTAATAGTTGTGGAGGATATCCAGATTTATTATTCTAAAAATGAGAAGCATACTACATGTTAAATTTTAGTGTCTTAAGAGGTTTTGATGCTATGGAAAGATCAGTCCACACACTCCCAGCACAGGTTTTTCACTTCCCCCTCTAAAATGTTATGGGGATGCTGGCAACAATGAGATGCACAAAGTGGTTGCCATCAGAAAAGTGATGGGGTGGTTCTTAAAGACATCTTATTCCTGTCCCATCTGCAGGTGTTGAGGGCTGAAGCACTGAATCTCATCCAACACAACTGAAATACCATGCCTAAGTACTTCATCCCAGATTCCTATCTGTTATGAGTTATTCTGGAAAACTTAAGGCAATATTACTCAACTATTCAGCGTGATCAGATTCATGGATGTTAAAAAGGGCAACTGCAATTAATACAGGGCACATTTTATCATCTGGGCTTATTAATATAATAAGTAGTTTTATGTTAAAATACAAAGATCCAATTACCGGATTTGGGGAGTTTTTGTTGTTGTTTGGTTTGTTTTGTTGTTGTTGTTGTTGTTGTTGTTGTTTGGGGTTGTTTGTTTGTTCTGGGGTGGTGTTTTTGCAATCAAAGGCCTATAACAAGAATTCAGGGCAATAAAAATTCCAGTACTTGAATTTAACTCTCTGGATACATTTCTTTGTTTTCAGACACTCTGTTTTCTGATTTTCATCTTTCTGCTCTCAACTGCCATAGCAACTATTACAAATATTTATGTGCGACAAATTCTGGCATGGAGAGGAATTCTTTCTCCCGGTATTTACGAAGCACGGCCATAAAAGTAGGTGATGCTTTACCCTGCCTGTGTTACCTGCTGTTGACACCTCTGCACAGGAGGGTGTTAAACAAGTTACCTCACAGGTTTGGATCGTCTTGGCAGCCTGCCAAGGTCGATCTGCCTGCAAATGTGTGGTCCCCTTTCACCAGCCTCTTCAGCTGCTCAAAGCCAACCTTTGCCGGAGTAGAGAAGAAACCCTCACCCTTTTGTATAAGCAATTATTTGCTATTGGGCATGCATGAGGTTGTTGAGGCTTTGAGCATACGGTAGAGGTGTTCCTTCAATAATACACCTAATAGGTGTGCAAAAGTCAGGCACTGGCCGTGATATCTGCTCTCTTGCCAGGGAGGGGGGAAATGACACTTTGACAGATGGACAGAAATTGGTGGCAGTTCCTCCTCAGCCTTAGAGATCAGCTTGTGCTCCCCTTCTATCTCAGCTTTCTCATGTTTCTCCCATGTTCCTCCCTCCGTCTTTCCTCACTTAAATCATTCCTCTCCTTCACTGCTGCTGATGCAATTAAAAATACTCTTTTTTTACTATGTTTTGGCATCTGGGTAAATATTCAATGATGCCTAACACCATTTCTTTCTCTATCATTCTTTTTCCCTTGCTTTTGCACAGGTAGAATCTCCCATTTTGCTACAACATTCCTTGCAACATGGCTAGCTCAAGTCAAATAAGAATGGGAAGAGCTAAATTCCTGCACATAAAAAGACAAACTCTTCGCTATTAACTGCAGGGAATCTTAGGCTATTCATTGACTTTGTATGTTGAACAACAAATCCACCATCTGAAATGCTGCAGAACTGGGTTCTTAAGCTTCCTGATGAATTACAATATGTTCTAAAAGATGAGGTTCTTATTCTCCTCCAAGCCTGGATTGCGGTCCAAAATCAGGTTCAGACCAAAAACTGAACTAGAATTAATAACTTTAAGTTAGGCCTTGCTACTGGAACCAGTCAATTACCAATGGTTATCCAGCTTGCCACTGGCTTTCAAGTTTAGTTTACTTGGAGCATGGTTCAAAGATACCAGGAACACACAGATAAAGCTTAAATCTGTGTAATCCTAAACCATGCTTTGCTATACAGAAAACCATAGTCTTTAACTCAAGGAATTTAAAAGTTGAAGTAAAAGACAGCAAGCACTGCAAGGGAAGACACAGGCACTAAGGATTCGGACAATAAATTAATGAATTTAAAGAGATGGGCTGGTGCCCATGCTAAGAACTCTAAGAACTGGCTTTACAGCTAGGTTTCATAGCAAAAGTTATCCTCTAGGAAACTTTGAAAAATCTCATTAGTCTAATACAAGGACAATTAAATACAGAAATACATACAAAGTAGATAGACAGATCCCACCATATTATTTAAAACTGTTTCTATTTTAACTAGCAGACATGTACCTATGTTTCAGGTATATGCTTAGAACACACTGACAAAATAGTAACAAAGAAAGAAGCAGAAAATGCTAAACAAAAGGTTTACAGAATCAAGACAACTACAGTGTGAAAAATGTGAATGAAAACATCAAAAGAGGATTCAGAACTCTTTTTGTCTGTTTGCCCAAATGGCAAACTGTGAAGCCAAATATTTAAATCACAAGCCCCTGATTCTAAAATATCAACATAAATGAACATGAAACTAAATGTTAAGTACTAATAAGGCATTTTCATTTATTTGTATTTGCTTTCTAAAAATTAATTTAGTTTTGCAGAGCATCTTATTTTCACTAAGGAAAAACAGATACAGATAAGTTTTTTCTCTTTAACAAAATCCCACTGTGAGATAGCGGCAAAACAATAACATTCAGATGTTTTTGCTTTGAGCCTAGGATCCAATCAAGAAAATTACATTTTAGTAGATCCAATTCTTTGTTAGGAATGAAGACCAGGTCTTGACGGAATTTGAATCCCTGGATATGACTGCTGAAGGAAACCACAATGCAACCTGAGCTAAGGTAAAATCGGTAATTGTCAACAAGGTTAGGTCTACCCTGCAGATTTCTTTCTACTAGAAAACAAAATCTTAATACACTTCCTGCAAATTTCCAAAGAATTTGACCACATCCACAAAACCAGAAGGATCTATAAACACTTAGCACATTTTACAATTCAAAAGAAGCAGCACCATCTCCCAAAAATGAGCATCTGTGAAATGAAAATCTTTTTCTAGATGAACCAAAAAAACTTATTCACATCATCCAATATTCTCAATAACTGAGAACTAGATACTTTAGTATTTAGTATGCTAAATGCTTCAGTATTACATAGGTTTTCTGACCTGAAATTTAAACAGGGCCTACCTATGACTCCTGACTACATTCTGGTCAGCCGATGTATGTCAGTCATGTTCAAGAGAGAGCTACATTCCAAGCTGTCTTGGTGTGTCCGACCCTGTTAGCTATATTTCAGTACTGACAACATCAAATGTTCAAAACTGTGAAGCCAGCTACAGAAAGAATGATGTTTCCTTTAAAATTTTAATGTTTCGGGGGAAAAAAGTCCTTGTTTAGTTTTCTAATTGGCTGTTGTTTCTAATTTTGGATACCGGTCACCAAATGTTTATGAGGCTTTCAAATCATGTTTTTGAATTTTGATAACTACAAATATATCATATATTTTAACATGGAAATGGGAATTTCAGGTAATGATACCAGTCTAACAGTTGTGGATTATTCATCAATGGTGTCACAGTAAGTGGAAATGTTCTAAATACAGTTTGAGCATGATTTTTACCATAGTTAGCTCAGTCCTGCTGGTGGTTAAGAAAGTAATAGAAATATTGGTTTATGTCATATTTAATATAAAACTCTTGCTGATGATTTTCAGACCTCCATTCAGATGACTGTTAGCTCATTATGAGCAACTTTGAAGGCAACTTCACATCTCTGAAAGTACAACTGGCTACCATTAATTAAATCTTACATTTAATTAATCTTAAAAAGGTTTTCACACACTGGGCAGGGACAATGAGCTAAAAAAAAAAAGAATTCTATACTATTTTATATTTGTCTAATTTCGAAGTTTAAAGAATTTCAATATTTATAGATCATGACTCCAAAAAAAATACCTGTAGCTTCAGCTTCTGGTCAGTGAGCCAGTACCACAAGCACTCCTAAAATTCCAGGAAAACATGACTCTGATCATGTCAAACTGAGATCACCACCATATGTTACAGAAAAGATGCAAGGAGTAGAGAGAAATCATTGCTAGATTCTGCTACAAAGGCATTCCATAAAACAGAATTCTGCTGATAGCTCTTCCAAAAAATTACATGAATCTTAAATGTTGTGTCATAACTATGGGAATCCGGAGCACTTCCCAGATCTGGTCTATCTCAAATGTCTGTTGGGATGGATGGACACACATCATGTCTCTGCACACTTTGGTTTCCTATGGAAATGCAGGTGTGCAGCTAGGCAGGGAGTGAAACTGCACTTCCATAGCCCCTTTCCTCTAGACCACAGGGGGATTAGAATACAACCCAAACTGCATTTCCCCCAGTTTATGGCCAGCAGTGGGACTAAATTTGGAATCCTAAGCTCAGGAAAAAATCTGCTACACCACTACCCCATCCCTTACACCTGCCCCGACCCCCTTTTTAAAAAGAACACTCAGAAAATTGTTAATATCTTCTCTAAATGTAATGAATTTCCCAACTCTGAAGTCCTAAAATTCTGGTGGTGAGAGTAAAATCACCTGGCAGACCTAACAGCCATCCGCTCACTCTGTCACAACTGCACCTGGGCCTCAGAGATGTGGATGCATTTCTGACAAGAAAAGACAAGGCATCAAAAGTCAGTCATCAACACATCACTTCAGAAACCTTATTGCCTGTTTTATATGTGTAAAAGCACGCATGAGCCACATAAATATTAGCTAAAGATTTCTACAGCAATCTGCATTCAAGTAGTATCTTAAAAAAAAAAGAAAAAAAAGAGAAAAGATTTAGAGCAAAAATGACAATACAGAAAGGAAGGTGTGAAACACATGAAGTCTTGGAAGAACCCGACTGTGCCTATTAGGAACCTTTGACATTCAGCTGAGACTGTGATGTGGCAACCCAATGAAATGCAACAAGGCATTCTTAGAGGAGGTGAAAGAAAAGAAACAAAGCTGGTGAAAGGTCTGGAGCACAAGTCTGATGAGGAGAGGCCGATGAAGTTGAGGGTGTTTGGCCTGGAGAAAAGGAGGCTCAGGAGGACCTTATCACTCTCTACAAGATGAAAGAAGACTGCACAGAGGTGGGAGTCAGTATTTTTTTGCAAGGAAGAAGTGATAGGACAAGAGGAAATGGCCTCAAGTCAGGCCAGCAGAGGTTTAGATTTGATATAAAGGAACTATTTCTTCACTGAAAGAGTTGTCAAGCATTGGAATGTGCTGTCCAGGGAAGTGGCTGAGTCACCATCTCTGAAAGTATTTACAAGACGTATCACTCTGGGACATGGATTCATGATGGACTTGGCAGTGCTGGGTTGGACTTGATGATCCTAAGGGTCTTTTCCAAACTAAATGATTCTATGATTCTAAAGAGTAAGCTGTCAAGTTTCATAGCAACCCAGGGCTGAAGTTTGGAAGCACAAAATACTAGGAACACATACAAAAAACCTTGACAAACCTAGAAAGATCTGTAAGTTTCACGATAATTAGAAGCTGGGCAGAGTCTATAGCATGGTATATTCAGTTTAACTGCACATATTTCAGCAGCATGGCAGTGCACTTCCACTGTAAATTATGTTGGGCTGGAAGTGACATCTTTTAGCCTGCTTGCCAAATATAAGGGGCAAAACTCAGGTTATATTTTGAACATCATTTTCTTTCATCCAGCTAACATCTAAATTCACCTTGTCTACAACAAGAAGGACAAATAAGCAGCTCAGTTTAGAAATCCTGCCAATGTTTTTTTTTCAGATCAGCAGTGCTATGCACCCAGCATCTCTTTTCCAGAGATATCTCTTGGCTGCTAAACAAATTCTGGAAATCTGAATCCATTCATGAACTTGGATTTCTAATGTGGCCATGCCTCAAAGTGCCCCGGTAGCTCTAGAAAGACATGCACACTGTCCTTAAACTGGCACACATCACTGTAGCTTGGGATACACATGGCAAAGCGTCTCTCTTCACTATCCAGTAACAGGGGAGGCTGTCAATGCCACAAGAGATATCAAGATACTAAATTAAGGATACTGGGAAGAGAATGGATAAATTGAAAGAAATTAGCTAAACCAACAAGGGGGTCAGAGGCCTGATGTCATCTAAACCAGCCACTGTGTATCTGTAAGTACACCACCGCAGCTTTTCGCCCAAACTGACCAAAAGAAAATATTCTTCAACAAGTTGAAATATGAAATACTGCTGCTGGATGAATGTTTCTTTAGAAAACACTTCATAAATAACTGATTGATCAAAAAGTGCTTTGGAAAGTCCATGTATCTCCTGATTCCTTCTTTCTAGAAAAAAAAGAATCATTACAAAACACCAGTCTGAAAGTTATTTTTTGCCTACATTCTCTTCATTATTTTTCAGTTTACAGGTGATACAACAGTGGCCACTCAAATTGTATTAAGGAAGAATAAAGGAAGCTCATAAATAATAGCTCTGTGAAGTTTACTGGTCCTATTCTTTTGATCCAAGAAAAAAAATAGATTTTGGATCTGTCAGATTTTTCTAATGGAAAAATTCAGAGGTGTTTTAACCTTCTTAAGCCGTAACTAGAATCTTCCCCAGTCTAAAATTATTCTCAAATAGAAGTAAATCGAGGTGAAAAAATCCTGCATAATATTCTATCTGAATAGTATATTAATCTTCTGACAGTTAGGGTTCCTATATATGTACATGTGCTTCTCTAATGTACCATAGGTTAGAGAGGATCCCAGTGACATCCACTTCCAGAGCATGCATGGTAATCCTGCCAGAGACTCAGCTCAGTCCTGATAAACACTGACTTCCACCTGGGGCTTGAAATATATAGATATACATATAAAACTCTTGTTGAAATGAGTGCACTGAAGGTTTATTAAATGAAAAAGATCTTTTCATACAGAAAATGGGAAGTATTTTCCATGATCATTTGATAGCTGCCTATGAATAGAATTCTGCTTGCTAAATCTTGAATAGGTGGTGCATGAAGGGCGGATTTCTGAAAATGCTCCAACCTTCTTCAAAGCTGTTAAACACTAAAAAATGAGGAAAATATATCCTTCCTGAGGTAATTTTCTCAGTATCTCCTAAAATTTTATTAAGAGTATAAAATGTAAACACTTATTTGGCAGCTGGGGAGAAGGGAGTTGTGCTGCAGAAGGGCTAAAAGGGCTACACAGTCCTTTTTGTGTCTCCACACTTTGTTATGGACTTATTGAAATTTCAAAAATTCAGACAGAAAGCAATCAAGCGTTACCCTGAAATGTAATATAGTACTTGTGACACGGGCAGTATTTCAGCCATATCAGCCTGTGGTGCAGTGTTCAATAACGCATGGTCAAAATTGCAACTCACCTTCTGCATCTTCTGGCCTTGTAAGATCGATGACACCAGGGCCAATTTTTCCATCTTCACTGGGTTTCCCTGTTAACTGCGGGCCTAAATTTTCAAACCTTGTTCTTTCCTGGAAAAGAACAGAAGGACTCTTAATGCTCCATATAGGATAGTTCTCATTATATGCCAGTGCATATGGGTATGCATCGATACATGCCTTATTTCTTAAATCTGAACAAATAATGAATGCATCTAATTAGAATTTTAGCTCAGGGACAATTTTTTTGCCTTTTTTTTTTTACAGATTCTGAATGTTTGCATTTATGAAAATCAGTTTTAAATGTGAAACATATACAGAAACTTTGAGATTATTTTGATCTGCAGTGCCATAACGCATAAACGATTGTACATGCAAATACAAAACACTCTTGGCAGTACACAGCGCTGATCGATGCTGCTCATTTTGCCTTTCCACTTATTTTCCAACTTAAACTGAAAAAGACAATCAACATTTGGGAAACATGAAAATTCAGAAGCTGAAAGAAGAGTTTGTATTAAAATGCACTGGTATTTCAATGAAAAAAAAGCACTTTTTCCCCACTCGGAGATTTAAGTTTGCATTCATACCTCTGTGAAAACACAAGCCTGAATTTTATGCAGAGATAAAGACAAATATTTGAAATAAGGAATAATAGAGGACACAACCAATATTATTTTGTCTAGAAATTTAAGTTGTACCTCAGTGAAAAGGGAACTTAAGGAGATAAAAAAGGAAAAAAAAAGAAGAAAAGGAAAAAGAATGCCCACTCCCAGAGAAACAGAAAGCTTTTGAGAGCTGGAGACATCCATAGGAAACCTGGAACCAGAAAGTGGAAACTGAAAGGTATTTTATATGTCAACCCAGTTCCTTGCTCAGCTCCTGGACAAGGGCACTATAAAGGCAGTGTAATATTGTCTCTCAATAGTGCTCTCTGTAGTGCTGTGTATCAGTAGCAAAGTGTTCAATGGTTATCATTAATTTAGTGTTCTCATTTGAAGGAGCATAGCATGTTTTCCCTCTTGCCTTGTTGTTACCTCTTCAGATTAAACTTGGCATTATGTTGTACTTGTGAATGAATGAAACCTTGTTGTTCATTACTATGAAACAATATTAAATGTCATGTCAGCTTGAATTTACAGACGCGAAATACCAGCTTTCAGCTCTACGAACAGTTTCTCCATGTTATACTTAATGCATTATGCAGAAGTAGAGTGCTGACTGCTGTTCAGTCTATTGTTCAATGACCTAGTTCTGCGCTGTGCATGCTAGATACCAAAAGAAAACATTGGGAGATTCTCTCCTAAAAGATGGTAGAAACTTGGAAATGTTCTTCAGGACAAAACATGGCCTTGACTCCTAATTTTCTCCACCTCCAACTACTTCTGCTTTCCAATATTATTATTTTTCTATTGTCATTGTGTTTCAGCCATGAAACTCCATCAAGAAAAGTGAAGAATTGTTTTAATTCCTCATGCTTTTGGTTCCCTCAGCCATGGATTTTTAAAAATTATTCTCTGTTTAATTTGCAGAGGAAAAGAAAGCTCAGTCTGACACAGGATTTGCCACAACATGCAGCTGAGGTGTTTCAGGTACTAAATGCATTTCTAAAAGTTCCTCAGAATCTTCCAGTTGTCAGACAAAATAACTCTGCATTTTATATTTGGTTAATTACTTCACTTGTTTTCTTCTGTGAAATCCATGACTGATGAAGGAGCTTACATACACAAAGGAAGTCAAGAGAAAAGAAAGAGTTACAAATAAAATTTGAATGCAGACACTACAGTACTAGAGGCCCAATATTTTACTGAAGAATGTTGTTCAGTGTAACAATACACCTGAAACATCAGGACGGGATCTGTCTTACAAGTAGTGAGAATGAAAAATAAGTTTATCAAGGATACTGTGTTCCATTGCAAAGGGCTGATTTGCAGTTGAGATAAAAACAAAGATCAGTGCTAAGAAAACAGCTTTTGGCACATTTATTTTCTCTTCCAAAATATTTGCACTAAAAGCTTTTTCTTAAGGATGTTAATACAGCACTTGCAGTATTCTTGGAAGAACAGCCTTTAAGGGTGTTTCAGAATAAGGAGAAATACCTTTCTGCTATAAAAATCAACAGACCCAGCTACATATCAATATGCACATTTGGAATATCTTTCTAGTCATTCATTCTCTTTGATTTTACCAGAAAATATTCTGTTACAAAAAAAAAAAAAAAAAAAAAAAAGGTTTCTGCAAGAATATCAATATTTTGACATGGAATGAGAAAAGGGAAAATTGCATGATAAGGCTCAGAAACACTAAAATGAAAGCACTTATGCCATAAAAATACCTGCTCTTATCAAACAAAGGAGCTGTATTTATAGTTATTTTATGATGCCTTCCTAATTTATGAGCCACTTTAACAAAGCTAGATATATTTAGGTCTTTGAAATGCCTTTTAAATTCATTCCTTCACTTGCTTTTTTACTGAAAATTATCATCATAGTGATACAAATAATGGTCAATATTTGCACTGATTTTACACAGATTCAGAGTACTTTAAAAAATAGGAAAATCTTCCTCAATAATAAAAATGCTTTTATCTAGTAGATGCCTTTACAATTGCATGAAATACAACAAATTCTTATGACATTTATCGTAAGAGAAGAAACTTTTCCCACTAAGCTCAATCCCTTTTTAAAGGGATTTGGTTTTGCTCCCATCTTGAACTCATCCTAGAGAAAATAGACTGAAAATCTTTTAAAAGTACACATTTCCCCTAGTATGACTGAGAGGAAGATTAATTCTCTACTTCATATTCCTAGATAAAAAAAAAATACATACCTTCATTAAAAATAAATGGTTATACATAGCTGCACGAACAAATATGTTACCTACACATGCATTACATCTGCACACATGTACATCAACTACTGCATATATTACTGCCTGCCTAACCTCCAATAGTAGAAAATGTTGGTAAGTTTGTAATAAAGTGCACTGCTATAGACAGTGCAGGTGTTTTCTCCCCTGTGAATAGATAGCATTTTTGACCCCTATTTTGAACAAACTTTTTTTTTTTTTTTCCTTTTTTTTTTTTTTTTTTGTGCTGGCTATGGAGCTTATACTGTATGGTTACTTTAAGATTTTCCATTTAAGTCTCAGCAAAAAAGTTTTAGGATATGACACTGACAACCCTTTCTCATGACAAGATCAACACAGTCAGTTGGAATTTGCATTAGGAAACTGAAAGCACTTCCCAACACAAATCAGATCCTTCGTGCTTCTTTATACTTTGAACATGTAGTAAAAATAATCCTTTCTTCAAAATGAGAAAAAGAAGAGAAAAAGGAACCTTCTTAGCAGCCAAATCTTAATTTTCTATTCTGTGATATGATTAGGCATTATTTATGCATTGTCAGTCACAAACATGCAGAAAACGTAAAAGTTATTGGAAAAATTAAAGTCTGCTCAACTGTCTTGCAGGAATGTTGGTTCTCTAAGTGCTTTGAAATTATGATGTATGAGGTAGATGTTGCATATTAAATAAAGATATTTAAATTATAAAGCCCCCGTTAGTGAGAGCTGATGAATGTTAAATGTTATGAGCCACAAGGCTGTGGCATCCATCATATTCACATATTATCACAGTCAGTGATGGAGCAGCCCCAGTGATGACAGATAGACTGCTAGATAGTTATCCCTTATTTCCAGTGTCGCCAAGCAAGCCTTTCAACCCCTTTGGCATTATTTTTAGCTTTGCATTAAATTAGCAACTTTTCCATCACGTTCTGCCAGAAAGTATCAATTCTTTCCTCACGTGTGGAAGGTAAAAAGAATGATTCAGTGGAGCAGGGAGTAAAAGCAAAAGGAAGCCTTTGCCCCTGCCTCGGAAAAGGCTGCAAACTTCAAATGACTAGAAACAAATATAAAATTGTGATCTTGTGGAAGAACAGCAATGAAACAGTAAGCACACAATAATGGCTTTTCTCTGCACTTAGATAAAAGCTGAATTTTTGATGTGCACAGTATATTTTCATAAAATTTTATATACTATGTTTTATACACTTATTGGCTATTCCATAATAATGTGTGTGCTAACAGTAAAATTGCTCTTAAATTTATGTGTGTTATTTATATGTTCCCATGTAACAATGCTTTTTGTTGTAAAAAATATTCTGTTTATTAATGTAACTTTACAACCACTGCATCCAGGATCCGTGGTAAATTAATGACATTTTTATTATTTTATAGTGTCATTAAATTTTTACTGATCACTCCATCAAACAGAAGCAATAAAGGCCATAATGCAAACTGGGACACTTAGATCAGGGGAGCAGGAAGGCATTCCATACAGTCTGAAGTAAACGGCTTGCCATAAATGATATTTATACCATCTTTAAGGATGTGAGAATACTTGGACAAGTTTGGCAAAACTGTTTCTGTAGTACCGTGGATTGTGTACTTAAATAACAGTTTACTTGCCAGCGAGACAATTTTTTTTCAAACCATATGCGAGAAGATGACTGATTGCATCCATCTCTTGAAAAATAATATACAAAACGTAATAATACACTGGGCACCCCTCCCTTCTGGATTACCAAGACTGATCTGACTATACCCATGCCTCAAATTATTTCAACATGCTTGCTTTTTCCACATCTGAAATGTATGCTTAGCCTGAAATGGAAAATGGCATGCATGCTGATCATTGTGTAAAAGATTTAAAATATATATCTTTTTTTGCAAACAAATACTTTATTGAAGTAGACGTGTTTGGACAATGATGTAATACCTTTATTCAATAGTCTAGCATGGAAGCAGTTACCCAACATCAATTTAAAGAGCCCATTTCTAGAAATTGAATTAATATGGGTCATTCACAGAAGCCACAGAACATATGACAGAAGGGATATTATTTCTTCGGAGGCTAGTGCTTTAGTTAGAATGACTACAAAAAATTATCACGTTGTCTTTATGTATGAAATGTATTTCAATTGAATTATTCTATACTAAATGTTCTAGTAGCTTATTTGCTAACTATGATCTATTCCCTTCATGTACCATGGACAGTAAACAACCAGCAAACAATTTAATGTATTCAGAACATAAAAAGAACATTTTCAGTAGAACACAGAAAAAATTATTCCCAGTTTGAATGGGGAGAAATTACAGCTCCTTTTTTTCCCCCTCCCTGGAAACCCAAGATACAAATGCCCCAAGCTTTTCACCTTCTTCTTACTACTTTTTAACAGTTAGGACTGAAAAGTTAAATTATCCTCCACTTAGACTCTTTTGCAATGTCTTGGCACAGCAGGGATAATTACAAATTGACTTTCAGCCTTATCTCTGGATATTTTAGTTATTACGGGTGGGAAGTTTAAACATTAACCTTATTACAACAATGTCAATCATCCTTCTGGTGTGCAGGCATGCAACTGCTGGAATTCTTGGGATGGCAGAGGAGATAAACACAATAGTGGCACTATTGTTACAATTAAAAGCATGGCCCTTGGTTTTGCTGAACTGTGGTGAGTGCCTGGGACTCATTTTCAGTCATAGCTCTGGGAACTGCTCCAATAAAACAGAGGAATTAAATTAGTGAAGCAAGCAAACTTATTGTAGGAATGCTGTTATTTTAAGATATTACAAGATACAAGGTGTACCTTTTCCAAGGATTTACAGGTTTTAGGACTGAAGGATATGCTGACATCTATGATGTTGACACAACCTGCCCTTTCTTTATTTTTTTCTGTAAGTGAAACACTTGAATTCAATGATCTCAGGGACCAAGAGAGGCACAGTGAGTGATTTTTCACCCTGAAATACTGCTGCTTCCTGGTTTTGAAGGTCCCTGTGCTGTTCATAAACTGTTCCAGTAATATCTTTGCATGCTGAACATACAGCATGGACCAGCATCCCTGTGACAGACTACAGATTTGCATCACATTGCAGTGCCTTAAAGCAAACAGCTTGCTTGAAAAGATGGGGGGAGAGAGAAGCCACTAGGTCCCCTTTTAAATATATTCTTTCATCTTAAAGCATAACTGAAAAGTAAGAGGTTAAAAGAAGACAACAGGGAATTTACACTAAAATTTCTTTGCCTGCCTGTCAAGCCTCTGCTGGCTTCCATGTGACAATTTGACATGTTGCAGGACCATCACGAGCAGAAAATACTCCAGAGTTGTTCAGAAACAGAATTTCACAGTGATTTTCACATTATGAGACTTCTTTTAAGAATCAGGTTCTGGAGTCAAAATTGAGAATTGCAATTTCATCAAAATTTAAAATGTCTAGAAAAAAAATCTAGTCTAGAAACCAATGAGCTAAAGCCAAAAAAAGAAAATACATCCCCAGATAAGTCAGTGCCAATGCATCTAGCCTACTTGTAAACACTGTCTCCAGCAATTATTTCAGAAGTCTGATTTTAAGGATCAGAATTCCTTCTCAGAAGATCTTCTCAGCTCGTGTGAGCAGTAGCCATCTTGTTCTTGAACATAAATAAGGAGGATTTAAATGAATTCTCTGATTATCAGGAGCATTCAGCAGACACTAAGATGTTTATAGACTTCAGTGCATGAAAGCCTACTTTTAGTAGGAAGTGCATCAATTCAAAACTATTTTTTAAAAGAGAAGAGAAAAAAACAGATAGCAAATATTTCCACCTAAGGAGAATATTATGCCCTCCTGCCCTTGAAATATTGCCATGTCCATAACTATTGCCACTCTTGCAGGCACTCCTAAGCTATGGATCTGCCCTGGTTAGATTACTTTCAACAGGATTACTGCATTTACTGAGCCCCCTTAACCAAGTGCTTTATGTCTTTGTTCATATGGTTTTAATATGGTTTTAACCAATTGCAAGGTTATTTATAAGTTTGCAACTCCCCAGTAGTTAGAGTTATGAAGCGTTCAGACTTAAGCATATCCAGTTGTGTGGTAACCCAACTACTGCTTTCATGCGGTTTCCAACTTTTTATTCATGTACAAAGGCATGATGCATGGCAGTATCTGAGACCATGCTGATTAACTCTTTGTTTCACCAGCAAACTCAAGCAGCAGCCTACAGGAAAATTACACAGTGACTAGAAGGTAAAGATTAAAAGAAAAAAAAAGAAAAAATAACACAAACTGTGAAATGCCACCACAGACTGATGAGAAACTAGTCCTTCAAAAACAAAGGGACAATCAATTAAATTAGCAGCTGGTAAATGAGAAGCAAACAAAAGGAGTTACTACTTTACGCTCTGCATAATTCTGTATGAGTGCTGTAGAATTTGCCAGGGGTCAGAAAAAGTCCAAAACTTGGCCTGTCACTTGTTTTTAAAAAGGCAGGATAATTTTATGACTGTTAATAACATTTGTAGGAGCACATGCTAAGGTAATCAAATCTCGTGTTCCAGAGTGTAAGCTGTTCATCTGTGGAGTCAAAGAGAAATTCCCTCGTCCTCTCTGCTGCTCTCTTCCCTCCTGACCAACTCCACAGATGATTAACTGGGAGCCTTCTAGGGAAAGAAGTTAATTTTCTTTTATAACATGACTAAATTTAAGGAAGAACTGGTAAATAGTATAGATCAAATCTATAATCCACCTTGTAATTAGAAGGAATATGAATGCAACCATTAAAAAACCCCAAGATTTTTTTCTAATTAAACACATACATGTGCATTTTTAAGAGACAGACAAAAATAAACACAAATTACAATTGACATACACATCTACAAGGAAATTGCAGGACTGTGGTTTGGGTTTTTTCTGTGCTATAAAGTGACTAATGGAAGCAATTCAATAGCTACTTGTGGACCTTTGGAATGTTCATTTAAATTTCTAACATTTAATTTACAAGAATAAAAGTGCAAGGATATGACAAAACTAAGGTTTTATTCCTAGGCTAAATATGACAAAGGAGTAAAAGTATATGTATATTTAAGTTCAATTTAGCAGGTGATTGGACCTTGTTGGTTATGGCCTCATTTTCACCAAGTATTTTAAAATTGAGCCATTTAAATGCCATAAAAGTGAACAATAATGTTTTTACCAAATTTAGACAATTTTGTGATTCTCTACATATATCTGAATGTTTCCCCAGATTTTTATGCTTGTGATGAAATTTCATTGAAGGTATTCTCATGCATTAGAATCAGAACAGAATTTGGTTACTAGCTCAAAACCTTGAATCTCCTTCTCTCTTAATCACCTAGTAATATATTCCAGGCTGAAAACCCAGTTTTAGCAAGAAGCCATAGCAGTGAAACAACCAGCAAAACTATTCTAGGTTCCGCACAACAATTTTTTTGGAATGGAAAAAAAAAAAAGGCAGAAAAGAAGTCACTAAGGAAAAAAAAAAAAGGCAGAAAAGAAGTCACTAATTTCAATTTCATTGCGGTGTTCTGCAAACCTCAATAGCAGAAAGCTCTTGCTTTCAGCTGCTATCCACACAGGGAGCTGGGATAATAACGGTCTTTAAAAAAATCCAGAAAACACACATCCGGACAGGCACGTGCATGTGTCACTGGTCAAACATCTTCAGAAGCCACCTGATGTTCTTTTATGAATGCAAATTTAAGCACATATAAACAGACTTTTATAAGTTTAATTTTAAACCTATAAAAGCTAAGAGAAAGACAGATTATGTTCTCATAAATACTTCCACTCCATCATTTCGACTGTTTCTTATGACAGGCACATGGCAGACCTTTGGACACCATCGGATAACTCTGGAAAAACTTTGATGAACATCGACTACATGACACAATAATCAGTTATCAAACCTCAATAAATGCAACTTTTCCTACTCGACCCATGTCTAGTAGTTATAAAGGTATAAAAGAAAATATTTCAAAAGACTGTATTTGCCAGTAATTTTTTCAGTTAAGGAGCTAAACCTAGTTGCATTTTATTACAGCAACCTTTGAATATGAATAATATTGTAAGTGTAGGTTTGAGTACCTCCATTAGGGTAAATCCTCCAGGGCTTTGGCAGTACAGATCTCTAACCCCAGACATCACAAATGAGTCACTGGGGGTACTCACCCCTTTTCTTTACCTCTATAAACAACACAAGCCTCTAGACTTGCCTGCTCCATCCTGTGTTCAGGAACACACCTGAAGCAGTTTAAAACGGAGATGCAAAAGACACTTGGGCTTAAATGTTCATATTCATATTTAGAATTAGAAATGCAATCAAGGCAGTTAGCAAAATCCCACCAAATGCTACTGTTTTCAAGTATATGCCTTGCCTTGTGCTGGATGTAAATATATAATTGCATACCATGCATATAAAGATTAAGTAGGTTTTTTCTGTATTTATCAAGATGATTTTTTGATAGCATTTTATGTGCACTTTTTCAAGGCTACATTTTATGATTTCTGCTTATACATTGCTCTGTTTATACTCAGGCCTCTTTTGTTATTTTCAGAGAGAAAAGGATCATATCACTAAGGTGTAAGGATGGGTGACAATGGAACAACGATAATAACATCATTATGCAGTGTTTTGTCTCGTCTACCTACATCACTGCCATGTTTTTCTGTGATTATTTCAGCCTCAGGAAAAAGTGCTGCTTACTGTTTATGTCAAGAAGGCAAGATTACTGTTTGCATGATTACAATATCAAGTATGATGTACATAATGCCTGTGATAAAATAAATGTACCCCTCAACAAGTTCCTGTCTTTAATCTTCATGCAACTAGGAAAAGAAATAATAATTAAAAAAA
>WBMY01006898.1:69590-93015 GCA_013397315.1 Donacobius atricapilla
AAAAAAAACCAAAACTGTGAGTTGCAAATTCTTGCAGCCTCATATAGGCCTTAATCTTGTAAGGTGGTAAATACTTTCACTCCAGTCCAAGAGAGGCCTCAAGGACACAGATAATCAGTATTTAACTCCAGGGGAGTATATGAAGAATGGACTAAATGCACGTGACTGAATCAGAGCCAGTGTGGAGTTCTTATGTTTACACGGAATATGAGAATAAAAATTAAACAGGTTTTTTCCAGGCTCAAAAAGATGCTTTATCCTTCTCATTGATTATTCTTTTTTCCCTTTGAGACAGGTAGCTTGAAGACCTTCTGGTACAAAGAATTATTCTTGTTTAAGAATAAAACAAAAGACAGCCAAGAACACAGTCCTATAAGGATCTATGTGAGCAGACAAAACCTTGAATTAGCAATGTCCTGGCTGAAGTGAAGGAATAACTCTGCATCTATGAAATTGCTAAATTTACTTACTGATCTCCCTAACACAATCAGAACTAAGTCACTCATAATCTTTGTTCTTAAAACTTGTAATCAAGGCAAAAGCAGCCCAAACTAGATTTATGGAGACTATGAATTCACAGAGTCAGACAATGGTTTGGGTTTGAAGGAACCATAAAGGTTATCTCGTTCTAGTTCTAACAGCCCTGCCATGGGCAGGGATACCTTCCATTAGACCAGGTTGCTCATTCACCAAACCAAAAAAAAAAACCCAAAACCAAAAGGTAACCAATAAAGTAGGATGAAGTCTCCCTTTGGGATATCCAACACACAAATGCAGGCAAATATGTACTTCCTAGAAAATGGGAGAGATGTACATGTCTTGGAAGGAACGGCTCTTCTATGAAGGAATTATGAATCAAAACAGTGACAGGGGACTTTAAAGGATAACTGAAGACTATGCATTTTTATTTTTCCACGCAGAATCCAGGGACTCCTCATTTGAAACCATCTTAAATGCAAAATGCCTACCTATGTATGGGTGGGAAAAAATAATGTGTTTTTACTGCTCCAATATACAAAGAGAAAGCTGCTAGCCTATAGCATGTCTAATGTCACCGGCACAAATCCATTCTCTAGCTTTTCATTTAAAGTAGAATGATTTTATAAACCTTCTTTTGTTTTTATCATGAAGAATTTTTCTCAACTTTTCAGATAAGATATCCATTAAGGACTCTTCAGCTCCAGGCAACAATACAATTTAGAAAATGCTTTTATACCTTAACAACTAACCTGGAATGGGTGTTTCAAAAGTAGTGGTTTCACCCACAAATTAGGCACTTATGTCCCACTTAAGACATACTTTTGACCTCATCTTCAGAGTAAGCATAAGCTGGGTCCTACTACATCTCTTTGCATTTAAAATGCATCTTTTTCTCTCTTTTCCCCTATCCCTATTCACCCACTCTAGTTGGTATATATGGGAAAGTTCATGCAAGTCACTGAAGGAACACTCCAGCACCTCATTCCAGTGGAAGAGTCTGACGCAGTTCGTCACACACACACAAACACACTCACACTTTGATCAGAAGGCATGAACTAAAACTCTGCTTTATTTGAAAGTCTGACTCTATTGTAGTATATTTACAAAGGCCAGTGATTGGGGGAGAAGGTTGACACCTCTCCCCATCCCACTGCTCAGAACAACTGTCCATCAGCTGTCCACATCTCTAAGAACAGGAATGTAAACTACCTTGAGACTATACAATAACATTAGTTGTGTTTACAGCCCAGAGCATGAGAAAGAACCCAAAACATGAAACTGTGAAACAGAAGAGAAGGCTGAAAAAATCAGGGCGACAAGAGTCTTTGCTGTTCTGTGGATAAATACAACCTGTAAGAGGGAATTTCCGGTCTCATGCTTTCCTTACTCCTTTGTATACTTGTATATTTGATAACTGTGATCATGTTTTATAGCTCTGTCTCACAGGAAAGAGAATGATACTATTCTGGGGAACAGCTTGGAGCATTTTATTATGGTATATGTAGACAATTGCAATACTTACTGCTGAGTAATACACAAATAATTCTAAAATGGAGGTTGGTAACTGAATCTTCAGGCACAGAGAGTGGCAATTATTATCTTCTGGTTACCCGGAAAGTCAATGATTAAACTGAGAGCTGAACCCAGGACTTCTGAACATTAGGCCAGTCCACTGGCTGTTATGCCACACTGCCCCTGCTATAAATCCACTTGATGGATTTTTCAGTCATGGAACATTAAAGGCTTTGCTCTTTTCTAATGAATATGTTTAAAGAAAACAGTACAAACAAAAGCAAATATAACGCTTAAATTATCTGAGACATCCTGCTTTAATGTCACATTTGGATAAAGGATTTCCTACTGGAGACCTATGTACTCTTATGCATACTTAAAAATGTTTTCGCCAGTACCACTAGCTGGCATACTGGTATCTATTTACACCTGAAAGCAGAGCATAATCAGTTTTAGGGGGTTAAGAACAATCTGAACCAACTTTTATATTATGACCAAAACCTTGGCAGCACAGCAGTGGCAAGTAGCAGAAAACTGCTTGAGGTGTTATTTGCCAGATTACTTGAACTATTTAGACTGGGATTTCAAGTTAGAAGTATTAAAAACTCAAGATTTGGAGAAGTCTTGGACTGTGTATTTTTGTTCCTAGTTACAACAAGATGCTCAGAGGACCATTATGCTATAGCATGACTGACTAAATAAGAATTTTTTTAAGATAAACCACCTGAAGCATTTAGAAGCCATTCAGTTTGAACTGTTCAGATTTCTTTTTTAATTGAAGATTTGGAAAGCCAATTGATTTAGATTAAATGATCAACCTTTCACATCTACTTGTTTAAGATTCATGTTGACATTGTACTAAATACAGCCATATAGTTTGTATTCCAGATAAATTGATCTGACTACAAGCTTCACTCTTTAGTATGATCCTTACTCCAAGATAAATCAATATTTAATATCTCCTGCAACAGCCCCAGTAGATAATTTTAAACCTTTTCTCCATCCCATTAAGTTACCTTTAAAAATTCTTTATACAAGGCTTCACAGATGACTTCTGAAAAACTAGTTTATGAAAAGCAGTCTGCAACTCATTAATTCAGATGGAAAGGGTTTTTTAATCTTGCTGCATTGTGCTGATCTCAAAATCCATCTCTGTTTAGCTAATTCTCCCACTCAGCTAATTTGAAGAATAAATAAATACTTCCTGAAAATCTGTAACACAGGTTTTTAAACATAAAGAAAAGTATCTTTGTACTGCTGGCTTTGTAGTACAAGACATGTCTGGGGTATGAGCTTCTGCAAAACAGGCTAACCAAGGCTCTCCATTCTCCATAACCAGGTACCAACCTCCACCCAGCTCCAGCCCCACTGTCACATCAGCCAAGGGAAACAGTGACATGCAGCAGCATGTCAGGCTGACAGCAATCACATCCCTGCCTCCATTTTGAATATTAAAAGTTATGTCTGCTCCCTCTCCCCTCCCCACCCTCCAATCTGGTGCAGCAGCTGAGAAGGAAAAACATCTCTTCCTCCTCCCTCAAACCTCTCCTATGGCTAAGGGCCCCGCTGGGATAGGAGGCTTTGATATCTGAAGAATGCAAACAGCAAGGCTCAGGTTTGCTGCTTCTTAGGGTTTAGAAACAGAGACTTAAGAGGAATTTCAAATGATTATGTATTGGGAGAACTGAGAGGGATGATGCCAAAAAGAAAGAAAGAGCTATGTACTCTGGTACTATCTGGTTGCAAATCCACCATTTAAACTATAGGATCTTCACATTCCTATCTGTGCTCTCTTCACTTTCATTTCCTATTCTGCAATACATTCAAAGTGCATTTTCAGGGACATGGTATGCAGGAGTGAAGCTCTGCCCCATCCCTCATCTTCTGACCTGCTGGTCCCCACAAACCATTCACAGTACTTTAAAACGTCTGAATCAGATATTGGTGGGGTCAGGCTGAAAAATCAAGGAGTGAAGTATTTCAGTTTAATAAAAGGGGAAGCTTTTGTTTTCAAAACCTTTGTAGATTTTACAGCAGAATTGATCAAAAAGTTCAGTCCTTGAGCAGGCAGCAAGCTGCAGCTGAAGTTGCTGAGAACCTCTTTGCACTGGAGAGGCAACATGCTAGACTGAGATAGCTCTTGCCTCTCAAATCTATTAAAGATCTTCATCTCAGGAACTATAACTGCTTTGGTTTGTATCAAAGCACAGCCTAAAATGGTCTGATCCTAAATGAGTTCTGTCATCAGTTACAAAATAGAATTATTGAAGAAAAAAATGTGACTGATAACCCAGAATGAATTTTTCAATTTTATCTCCATTCCTTTGCTACTCCAAGCAATCAAAAATGTGATAAATTGTGTCTTTTGCTTATGGAAAATGGTCAACTAATTTAGCTTAGTTGTGAAGTCAAATCCAAGGCTGATTTAGCAACAAGAATGCAGCTGTAGGGAGAACATACCCACAAAATAAGAAAAAGAGGTGAAATAACAATATCTCTTCAAAGCATGAGATATTAGTGGAAATTCTAATGTGGAAATTGTGTGCTGTCCTATTAATCAATTAAGATGTGACATACAACAACAATGAAAGAACTGTTTTCATGAGACACTACAAGAGCCCCAGTAAAAGCAGGGTGAGGTTAAGGAACAGGGAAGAGCAGCAGCAGGGAGGAAAGGAAAGGAGACACAAAGTAGTAGATCATTGCAATCACTGCAAGAAAATTTCTCTCTCTGCCTTGTGATAAGAGAATGAAAGAGACTTCCACTACCTAAACCATAGTCTGCACCACATTGGGAGCATTCCTAATACTGCAGCACTGGGCTCTATTAACCCTTGAAGGATTGAATGCAGTCCCTGATTCAGAGGCACATGTGCTGAGATGCATCCTTTCCATAGGAAAAGCTTTATATTAGGAGAATTTAAGCAGGGTCAAAACCAGGAAACTTTTTTGCCCTTTTAACTGGATTCTTTGTGTTCTTATAACACATATGGTGACTACAGTAATGTGGCATGGTTGGGGAGAAAGGGAAATCACTTGGTAAACCAAGCAAGGAGTACACTTCCTCACCTTCACTTATAGGATAACTCACACATGCACTACAAATTTCCCACGCTGCAGTTCATTACTTTTGCCTGCCCCTGCTAGTGAATACATCCTGATAAGCTATGGATAGCTTTTGGACCAAATGGAATGGTTATCCTGCACAGCAGAGTGTGCTGTTATCGCAAACACTGATAGGCATCCCAGTCTACATAGGGTCAGTTTATAGCTGGGAACATTCTAATTCAGACTGTTCCTTGCCATGAAAGAGGATAAATAAACCTTGCATGAAAGAGGGTGGGAGCAGACCTACAGGAAAAAGTCTTCCTTGTATTTTTAAGTTTTGGGTTCTTTCTTTCTGAGTGGTAGCCCTAAGAGTTGGCATACACTTCCTCAGCGAGACATTGCATTGATACAGTGTGATCTGTGGTGTGATACTGGAGAATAAAACACAGGAGTTATGCAAAGGTCATGCAGGTAATCCCTTGATAAAGGGGAATCCCTTGCTGGGAAGAGTGCAGCCATACAACCTAATCTTATTCATAGTATTCAAAGAGCTTGAAGAACAGAACTCTGGCAGGGAGCTGGCAGCTGAATACATTTTGGCAAACTGCAGAACCTCTGACAGACCAAGAAGTTTTACACAACACGAGGTGTCAGTGACTCACTTTGTATACAGCTCTAATGCACATCCTCCCAAACGATGGCTTCTAAACAGAATGTAAAACAAATGTACCAGCATCCAAAATACAGCGAAGAGTGTTCCTGTGTTTTAGAAATGGAAAATGTGGGACGCACAAAGCAAGATTCTCTATCTATGTAAAAAGACTGTTCATCCAAATAGGAGGCATAGAATGAAATTGTTACTTCACAATTGAACTCAAGGATGCAAAGAAAATGGCAGGGAGATAGGAATGCTGGCATAGCCTGCTGTCTCAAGAAGGCCTTGGCAAGATAACAGTGAAATCATGCACCCAGCTACTGATCGACGCAGAGCTGACATTAAACCACAAGTGTCCACTTCTCTTACTGGCTGTTTAATAAATTCCTTTGGAAAGGGTGGAGGTAGAGAGGAGATCTTTCCAAAACTATGTCTCAGTGTTCTCTCTCAGTTAATGAATGTCAGCAAGTGGAATAGAGCAGAAATTTGATATGTTTTTCTAGCCTTTCTTATAGAAGCATTTGCAACATGTTAGAGGCCACAGGCATAAAAGTGGAATAGTAGGAAATTAATGTTGTCTGTAGAATTTCAGGATGTAAGCTGGGCAATTTCAGCTTGTGGGTTAGACATACTAAAGGTTTTAAGTAGTGTTATAACAGCTTACTATGACTTGAACAAGATTTTAATATGAGCAGTCTGATGTTGAGTATCATTTATTACCCTGTTACACATTTCCAACTGAGATAGACCTGTTTGTGGAGATAGTATTATGTGACTAGAGATGAACTAGCCATGTGCAGTGAGCATTTTATCCAGAAATTGGAGTATTTCTTATCTTTTCAAACTCCCCTTGGAGGTTCAGCAATTTCTATACATGTATGAGTGTCAGTGTTTTAACAATCCAACTTCTTAAAGCACTGCAGGAACTATGTACTTAAATGCTCAATGGTTTCCTATTTCTGATTTATGCGGTACTTGGTCATCTAAAACAAATGACATTTTTTTCAGTGCCTGACTCGATAATGCAACTTTGCCTTAAATTACCTGGGGAAAAAAAAAAAAGGGAAAAAAAAGGCAACTAGAAATTCTCTCAGCTCAAAAACTTTCTAGGTAATGAAAAGCTTTTACTTCAATCTATCAGCTCCTGCATCCAAAACCCTCAATGCCACAGAAAAAACCAATGAATCTGCCTCTGGCATACCACTGATAGGAAAATGATGGCAGTGGTAAGGGATAGTGCAGCAAGGCCTTCAGCAGCCCTAGATTAAATTGCTGCAGAGTTCAGGGAGCTGCTGTAAAGATCTATAATTAGCATTGACCCTATACCAAGGGCTGGAAGATCTCCTTGACAGTATATTCCTCATTTGGTCAGTGGATGCTGCATCAAAGCCTCCATTTCTCACTAAGAGGGGTTGAGCAATTTGGGTATAACATGGAAATGCCTTAATTGTGCACAAACATCCATGTTCATATGTAAATACACTCCTAGAAATAAAACGCTGGTTGCATGAATATTTGTGAAAAGAAACAAAGGAATAAGCATGGTCAAACTCCATTAATCAGATTTCAAACAAACACTTGCAAACACTGTTTCAAATTATTGGCTCAAGTCTTTCATGAGATAAAAGGAGACAATTTTACCTGTTAGCATGCTCATTCTTTTGATTGAGGCAGAACAGTTAAGCCAGCAAAAAGTATTGTATAATCCCACAAATAGGCAGCTTATCCTTAAACAAGAGGGAGAGTATTTGAATTTATCATACCTACTGATGCAGCCTAATGACACTTGAGAAACAGGAGACATTTTTAATTTTAGAAAGTAATGAAGTATCAGGGAAAGCAATCCAAATTTATCCTTGCTGTATTTTATCTGCTGCAGCAAAGAGTTATATTGGCAATGCATTTGGTGTAGCAAATTTGCTTAGAGGAATACTCAGAGCCTGGAAAAAAATGGCAGTAACTTTTGCGGATGTCTTTGCTTGTATCTAAGTGTGAAATAATATGCAAATGTATTCTGTACTTCTCAGGACAATTGAGGAAGTGATATGATAGGATTGCGCAGCTGCCATTCTGACCCACAATTTAAATCAATGAATATATTCCTGTTCTAGCAAATTTATGCTTGAACAATAATTTTCAACCTATCTTTATTGTTTTGTGGAGAAGCATGATAAAAACACAGAATAAATTTCAGTATATATCTGTAAATTTTCCTGAGTAGCTTGGGAAATGTATTGTATATAAGAAGATCATTATGCTGTTACAGTCATCAGAAAGACACTATCCTTTATGGCAGAACATCATCTTTTGGAAAAAATATCCTTGTTGGTTTGTGCAAATTTTTCAACACATCCCTGAGACGTGTCTCAGTCTAATTCTGTTCCTTTTGAATTTTCAGTTGCTCCAAAATTTAAGGGAGAAGACCAAAATGGGGCAAAGTTTTTATCCTTTTCACATGAAATACCCCATGCAAGGGAAAAAGCAGTGTATTTGTAATTTTTTCTTGAGCTGCAAAGGCAATAGAAAAAGGGGACAAGTCCCCATTATTACTATTATCAGCATCATCATCATTCTAATTAACACTATTATTAATTTGGTCTAAAACCTGAAGTTAACCTCTTCAAGTAGCCCTGACAACAGAAATAAAAAATCATAACTGTGCTCAGCAAGAATACTGTTAAGTACAGGTAGTGGCAAAACCTCTAGCAGCCAATATTCAAGTGGAAAAATAGCTCTTGATACCAAAAGTTTGTGCTGATTTCTTTCCTGAAAAGAGTATTTTGTTACCAAGTGCTCTTAGCATTGAACTGAGCGTATTAAAACTTTAAAAGTTTACCTAATACGGGAAGTTTCTAACCTCTGCAGTGTGTGTGTGTTTGTGTGTACGCATGTGTATGCTTCTCTATATATGTGTATATAGTCATTCAAATAATAATGTTTCATATAGACTGTTTATGTCTAGGTATGCTTTATTTTCTTATAAATGTACATCACTATTGGGCTGGTCAAACTTTTTTTAATTTTATGGTCCAGTAAAACTTCCATGATTTATAGTTTGCAAAGATTGCAAATTTTTCACTCAATTAATTTTGATAATTTAATCAATAAAAAAATAATTTAGATTTTATTTCAATTAGCCTCTACATGACTTGAGGGACCAAAAATTTCACTGTACATCTAATGCATTAGAACCAAAATTCACAAACTATCAATTTCATGCAGACAATTTTGGAAATTAAGGTAATTGAGGAAAAGGTTTAAAAACAAAGGTCACCCAGAAATTTCTTCTGTAGGTGTAAACTGTATCCATAAGCTGTCACCAAAGCTAAATTATCTGCAAATTTAGATGACCTACATATGCCAGAGATTTTGCACTTTTTCTTTTTGTCTTTTCCCTGTCAGTTCCACAGTTTCAGTGAACATGTATTTTTAATGTGCAAATTTCAAATACATTATTTGTATGTCTTTCTACACACAGCATACAAAGTCAACCTGAAAAAAAAGAAAAATTTAGTAGGTGCATCGATAGGCACAAGTGTGACCACATACGTGTAAACAGCATTTGAGCAAAAGCATGTGATAAATTAGAGGCCGCATTGTACGTTACCTACAGATGAAGTTAACGATTCATGAGCAGCTTTAATATTTCCATCTCTGGGGTTGGAGGAACAGACTTGACAACATTTCATACCCACAGCCTTCTGCACCTGGTTCCCATTACAAACCTGGCCTTGATAATGGGGCTGTGTTCTTCTGCGGGGGCTAATGTTAGCACTGGTATTTTCCTCCCATAACTCTCAGAACCTGAGCGCCAATGTTATGGCTGTGTTTGACCCCTCTGTGCATGAGCAGTTACAGCTTCCATCACCTTTCTCACTACACAGATAGAGATCTGATAAAACATTTCTCTAAGTATGGGTACGATGTCTGAACTATTTTTGTTTCCTGGGATATCTACAAAAGCTAGTGATACATTACAGGCTTCAGGGTAATATCCAAAGTCAGATTAGTCATATCCCTTCTTAGTTTATAATTGAAACATTTCTGCTTAAAAGATATGGTTGGAGACACAGGGATTTTTTATACAAGAAGCTCTGCTTTGAATTTAATTCAAAATTACACTGAGAGTTCTAGTTGCAAAACATAAATCCATTGCAATACTTACCTATGTCTGAGAGATACTAAAACCATTCAACTACTCAGAAATGCATCTAATTTCTGATCAGAACTCACAAAAGATAAACAAAAATGGCAATTCTCAGTATGCCCCTAAATACACTTAGAAAACCAATGCAATCACATATGACATTCTTACAAAAGCAAAAATCACCTACACCTTAAACTTCTTAAAAAAATACAAGGGAATTCCCTGAAGGGATATGCTGCCTAGGAAGTCCAGTCATAACACACACAATACACCCTGAACAAATACGTTGCTTGGAATCATTACTATTTTCCCCCCATTCATTCTTATAAATGCATACGGATGTCAGCCTTTATCTTATCTTGGCATGAAAATTCAAATATTGGAATCAACAGCATAAATAAACAGAATTTCTCCTGCTAAAAAACTAAATGTTTGAGGTCCAGCATGTTTTCCAGTTCTAATAAAAGGGGGCAGTATTACATCAGCTGAAATTCTGAATTGTCCAAATTATCATAAAAAGAGCTGGAGAAGGATACAAGACTGCTGAATTCCACTGAAAATAGACTGTTACTGTGTATGCAGCCACAAATCTGCTTGTTTGCCTTGGGGTAAAATTTTCAGAGCTAGTTCAGTGGGATTTAGGCTCCTGCATTGCAGCCACTTCAAAAAAATTTTTACTTGAGTCACTATTTTTCTTTCAAAATTATTAAGGAAATATTACAATGGGTATAAAATGAAGACACATGTTTATGTAGCTAGGATAAGCTCTAAGCCTAAGAAAGAAATTGCAAAATTATTGAAGTTTCAAAAAATTCAGGAACAAAATGGGGTTTTATTCTTTTGCTTGTTTTTTTTTTTAATACAGATTTTTCAGAACAAAATACTGGTGTCCAAATATGGCTTTAGGAAACTAACTTTGAACACCCGAAGTAGAAAGAAAAAAGTTACAGCTTACATGTATTATGTACAGCCACAAGTAGATTACTAAATTGAGCAGATTCACAGTCAAGTATAAAGGACATTTGTTTTGTAAGAACTATGAGAACTGCTGGGATTTGTATTTGAAACTTTTCCCTTTTTCAGGACATTTAACTTATACCTGTCACTTATCTGTTCTAAAATGATGGATCTGCAAAGAGGTTGTCTCTATGCAACATGTCCTTCCACGTCCCAGAAAGTCCCCAGGGAAAGGTTTGTCGGCTGAGCAGGATGACGTACCCAGGAAAAAACACTTTGCAGTGTCTCCTTGTAGAAATCAGAGTCTTCATTAGACAGATGGAATACACTCCCACTGAGTTGAATAAATTGCCTATATTCTTGCAAGAAAGTGAGACCACACTAACAGTTCCTCAAGTAAATCAATGTCTTTCTTTTTTCCCTTTCTATACAGTTCTAGATTTTTTTTTTTTTTTTATAGAATCTAAACACTTAAATTATATTATACCTCAGTGTAAGATGGTNGACCCTTCTTAAGTGAGACCAGAACTTGCTACAATGAGTGGAGACAACAACATAGAAAAAGCAGTAACTGCAAAACTAGTCATCTGCTGTTGTTACTGCTATCTTTTTTTTCCCCCCTAATTTTTAGGTACTCATCTTTTAATTACAAGTAGAACAAAGGTTTAACCGACAGAAATACGGATCCAATTGAAAATGCTTAGTTTCTGTCATGTCTCAGTGTAGACTGAAATATAAGCATTGACCTCTTATTTGCTAAGTATTGATAGTCTGCTAAAAGAAACTAAAGGGGAAAAAAAAGAAAATACAAGTTCTTCTTAAAAGGAAAAAGGAAAGGAGAAGAGATCATTACCTGCAAATCTAAACCACATATTCATAAAGATTTATAAGAAATCCATAAGGCCCTTATGACCACTTAATTCATGTTCTAAATTTAAGAGTGGTCAGGACTCCTTTCAGTAAAAGGAAAAAGAGAACTGCATGCCCTTTGAACTGAAAAAGTATTTGCTTTACTATGTGTTTGGGGTTTTTTCACAGAGTTGAGAGTTGACTAATAGCAAGGAGGCTTGTAACAAAGTGATTCTCTGAGATTGTCTGAGAAATCTCCTGCCCATGCAGGACAGACAGTGTGACTTCTTCCAGCGCAGTTGTTCTGTCTCTGATGCTGAATGTATGGGAGAAAAAAACTGGCAAAAAAACTGATAGCAGCATAATGCAGCATTGCTTGCCTTTAGCAAAACAACCAGTACAATGCTGGAGCTGTAGGCAGCCAAAAGGAGATCATGCATGACTAGTGACTTTTCCTACAAAGACTTCCTGAACTGTTTCTGTACAAGTTTGTAGATGTGTGCAGGAGCTTCGTGTACATGATGAAGTGTAACAGCTCCAGAGGAGCGGTTACAGTCTCTTGTCTCAATAATCCACATACTTAACAGTCCCTAAATACAGCAGAGCGTAACACCTCCAAAGGGGTCGTTATGGCTTATCAAGTCAAATCCAAGTGCCTAAATATGGATTTGATCAATAGACTATAATATCTCCAGGGGTGAATAATACACGTTCTTAAGAATGTACACATTTTGCATATAAACTGTGGTCTATATAAGGATAAATTACATGGATTCAACTTGTGAAACTTTGATTTAGAGATAAGAAAGGAATAAAAGGCTCATTAGAAGAGGTGCTAAAGTACCATAATTCCCAGGAAGTAGGCAATGACTCATGTAATTTATTTTGGGGTCTAATTTGGCTTTCCTACTGCAAATACACAGTTGTCTGAAAATCTACAAAAGAGTTAGAATAGAATATAAACATAAAAATGCTATATACAATTCTGCTTACTCTCAGATCTCAATGGCTATGCTTCATGGTAACTAAATGGGGACATGGGGATACAAATATGTTGCAGTAATTGATTTTGTATTTATCCCATCCTGACTTCATATATTTTTCTTCCATCACAGTTCTACCTATATTTTTTAATACAAAGATTTTCTGAGGCATCTTTGTCAGTATTTTCCTGCTCTATGTACAAAAAAGATAGGATCTGAATCTTTTTAAAATAATGTCAGTTATCTTATAAATTATATAACATTTTCAGATTCATTTAAAGCCTTAAATCAAAGCAAATCTAGGCAATGACGGTGGTTTGAAATACTAAAATAAATACAAGTTGCTGAAGCAATGCAGATTTTTGGTTTTTTGATGACAGTGAACATGGCTTGACTGGAAAAAAGTAACATCCGCTAAACAAAGATGAATTTTTGGTCTGATTTTACTTTTGCTTCTATGACATGGTAAAAGTTCTCTGTATTATTTTCTTCATTTTCCTAACTCCCCTTGCCCAGAGCAGAAAAAATTCAACTCAGTTATAGTGATTTTTTTTGCCTTTTGTCCATTGTACTGGTTTTGGCTCAGAGTTAAATTTAGTTCACGTGCTGCTGAGTTTTGTATTTGCGACCAAAACCGTGCTGGATAACACACCTATTGCCGAACTGGGCTTCTACAGCGAGACCTTTTCTGGTTTTGATGCTGCTCTGCCAGAGAGGAGGCTGGGGGTGTGCCAAGCACTAAGAGGGGGTCAGAGCCAGGCCAGCTGACCCCAGCTGACCAAAGGGATATTCCACACCATATGACATCAGATTCAGCAATAAAATCTAGGGGAAGAATGAGAAAAGGGAAATGTTCGGAGTTTTGGCATTTGTCTTCCCATGTAACTTGTTTGCCCTGCTTTCCTGGGCATGGCTAAACATCTGCCTGGCAATGGGCAGTAGTCAATTAATTCCCTGTTTTACTTTGCTTACATGCACAGCTTTTGCTATAATTATCAAACTGTACTAAACATGCCACAAATTTTCTAATTTCACCCTTCTGGCTCTCCTTCCCATCCCACTGACGGGAACGAGTGAACAACTGAGTGGTGCTTACCTGCCTGTCCTAACCCACAGCAGCACACAAACTTAAATAACTCCATAGCATACTATCATCTTAGAGGTATAAACTAACCTTAATGCTTTGGCAAATGACAAAGTTGGGCTGTCCCAGAGTGCTGGATGTTTTTGTTTTGGTCTTTCTGATGAGTGAATCTCTGTGAGCATTTTGAAAGCTTTAAAGCTTTGTAGATTTTTTTTTTTTTTTTGAACAGCAGAATATGAACACAAGCAATTTTCAATTCTGTGTCTGTAACCAAATACAAAGCTTTCTGAGATTTAAATGACACATTTTCAAAAAGGCCTAAGCTCAGGCTTTGAAGTTATGTACATAATTTTGTGAGCGCAATCATTTGCACAACAAACTATTACCAACTATCTGAACTCAAAGACCAGTAACTGACCAGACTCAATAGCTTTTTTAAACCAGCTGCAGGCAATTAATTTGTCATCTTTTTCTGGTGCCAGCTTCCAGCTACTCATTTCTACAAGTCTAATTACCTGAAGCTGATTTCTGAGAATTTGGTCCTGAAAACACAGGGTTCTGATTCTTCAAAAGAAACCTATCCAAAATTGCAACTGTTATCAAAGCTTCACTGGGATTATGACAGAAACTATATGCAGTTTTCTTGGCATACAATTATTTCAAAATTATGTTTCTCTAATTGAAGTGATCTAGCATTCCTGCTCCCCCACCTTCATTTGGATCACCCTGCCCATCATTTTTAGAGTAAAAGAAATATATCATAATGTAAAAATTGAAAGGTAGAGGGTGAAGGGGGAAAGAAGAGTGTTCTAGAATTCTTTTTGTGCAAAGGATGCTTCTGGTTTTAATGTATTTTATACTTGCTATAAAATATAAATACATTTTCTTAGTATTCATGACCGAATTAATACTTTTATTTTCTTTAGGATAAGAGTGGGGATATGCCATCATTGAAAATGACTGATTTATACCCTGTTCTTCTGCCACCCCTGTTTTTTCTCACATCTATGGGGCAAGGACAACAGACCAGCACACTAAAGGTAAAACCAGAGCATATACTACAAGCTTTTCCTGCCTTAATGCTTCTGCAGTTCCTGCTGCAATAAGTAAACCCAGCAGGATTACATAGGGTCACTAAGAGACTTAACAACAGATTTCCCTGTTGCTGTTTTATTCTTGGGTTTTAAAAGTTGCAAATGCTACCATGAAAAGTCTCCTCACAAAAATGAGAATTATGTTGCTTGTATCTGTTAAAGAGCTCTGATTCACTCTGCTATATTTGCAAGTAAAAGAAATATTTTTTTTGCTCAGACTGCCCGATGTATAACATCGATCTGGAAGCTGTGCATCAATCTGTGTATTGCTAGTAACCAGCAGAAAATAGAAATTTCAGATTATCCCCTGAAATACCTGAAATATTTACTGATTCTGCTTTAAAGGGTGAAAGATAAAAAAGGAACTTGTTATATTGAATACAAGACATAAACATGATACTGAAAATATGCAGGGAAGAGACTCAATAAGTAAGTGGATTCCATTTTTATACTTATTTTTCAAAGTGAAATCAAATGTTAAGAATACTTTTAATAGCCTTTATAGCATATTAGATATTTTTAAATGTCAAGCCACTGAAATTCATAAAATAAATTTTAAAATAAGCATAATTTATAAAATCTGGTATAATAATTTATAAACTCAGTATAAATACTGATCGTGTATGTGACTTTTTTATTTTTATAACGTGGGCTTTAGTATCCTCTTGATTACTTAAGACAAACACTGACTTAGTGTTTGAATACAGACTGTTTGATCAGTTATTAATTTCTATATTTTTAATAATATCAACTTGTAGTAAATGAGGTTTTCAATTATGACTTTTTAACTAATAATAGCAGACGTATATATTTATTAGACACTAAGTCTGACTTGGAAAAGCATTGTATATCCCATGTGGCAACATTTTAACCAATCTTTTTTAACACACACTACTTGTTTTGAGTGCTGTAAAGAAATTATCAAGGAAAAATATAAAATTTTATTTAAAAGTGTGTATCAATCTTCAGTGGGTTTGTTTATGACATTTCTTTGTCTTTCTGTGCCTTGCTACAAAACACTGACAGAAACATTCCCTTGTGAGCCGAGAAAAGATCAGAATATTTTCAAATTCATCATTTAAGTTACTGTTGATATTCTGCTGAGTCTTATACTTAACCTGGACTCAAAACTCCTGTTAGTCTTTGAGCTACAATATAATCTTCCCTCCCTCACCCAAGAAACAAAGAACCTGCCCTATATTCTGTGATATAGAGAAGCACAGAATTTTTATAGGCGTTGAGCTACCTGCTGTTCTGGAGTGTTTTAACAAATATTCTGAAATACTAGTTGCTATATAGGCTAATTAATGTGTCGGTTCTCTTTCCATTCATTACTAAATTGCATCGTAACCATTGTATTTGCCAAAGCTTTAGTGATTACTGGGATAATGCTTTTCCCTTTCTAGTTGACTGGAATAAGTGTGGTGGTCTCTAACTGATTTTGTGTCAGTGGTGAAAAATAACTTGTGTGCTGTATTTTTTGCAGCACGTGGCACCTCTAAGGAAGCCAACAGAGAAGCATTCTCCATCCAGAGAATGCTGCCTTTTACCTCAGCCAGTTACCAGATCCTCTGCTCTCTTGCCCTGGCGTACATGCAGAGACCTGCTGCTGGAGAAGACCCTGAAGACCTCAGAAACTCCACAGACAGGGACAGCACAGGTTCAGGGGATTTTCAGAGAGTCTTCTTTGTTCTCTGACTGGTCCTTAAAGCAAGTGTAATAGACACTCTTCCCTACCTTTCACAGATGATCCCAGGTTGCTACTGTGTAAGCTGGATCGTTTTCTGCTCAGTCCAGTGCAGGTCCCATTATCCCAATACTTTCTCTCATTTACCCTTTTATTCTAATGTGCCTCCTCATTTCAGTGATTCAACGCTGGAGAGTCAACAAATAATGTTTCATCTCTAATTTCCTGCTGCAACTGAGAGTCAAAATGTTTTGAGCCTAAATACTTTATTGCACCTGAACCACACATTCAAGCACACTCAATTCATACACTGGCATTGTAATACTCAACTAAGCTAGTACAGAACTGGCCGTACTCATCAATCCAGCCATTCTCAAAAGCACAATTCAAAATCTAGTGACCACAAATAGTGGAAGCTTTCACCAATCCCGTTTCCATGCTTCTATGGGCACTCTTACAGCTTCATCACTTGCATGTACAGGACTGTGGGTGTGAATGCTGTCATGTAAACCCAGAGACTTTTGTGGCACAGCACTGTGAGGTGAAAAGGTGTATTTAATATGAAATCAGAGATGGCTAAAAGGTCTAAAAAGAAATTTCATATAAAAATAAGAAGCTATTTTGCAAGGAAAAGTGAGTGACAGACTCACAGTGGGGAAATGAGAGAGATTACCTTTTCATTCCTGCAGTTGTTTAGACCCATGTTATTCATGGAGGGCAATTTTCCATCAACACCATGAGGCTGTTGTTGCTGCTGCTGTTCCCTTTGGATTTGCTCTCTCATTTTTCGAGCCTCCTGAATGGCTTTCATTACTGTGTCCTGGTCCCCAAATAGGGCAGGTGAATTAAGACTGGAAAGGATGTCTATAAACAGAGAACACATTTTATTTAGGTAATTATCTAAATTGGAATCCAGGGTAAGAACTCTGCTCTCACACTCCTAGAGCTGCAGCCAACTAACAACTGCAGAAGGAGTAGGAGTGGCAATTGTTGCCTGTTTGAAGGCTGATATACTCTACTGAAATGATTGATAAACTCAGGCACTTGTTTTGCTGTTAGAAATACAACCATTGAGGTCTTGGAATAGCCTGATATGGAGGTATCTGAGCGTACTCCTGGACTCGAATTTAAATATGTGTTTAAGACAAGAGTATTCTGAAGCTTAAACTGGAAACCTTTTGAGGTATTAAAAATAATTAATTAAATGAACAAAGGAAAAAATGCATTTACTAGGCCATGAAACTCCATGTCAGTTCTTAGAACTTCTTTATAAGAGAGAACTATCACTCTAGACATTTGGATTTACATTTCAGAAAGAGCACTCACGTTTACTTTTTGGGTAAAAAAAATTATACTCATAACATGAGTATAAATCTCTAAATCAGTAGAGAAAAAAAAAATTTTCTTTTTATCACTCTGAACAGGAAAACACTTTTAAACAAGCATCAAACTCGGGCAAGCATTCCTGTTACATCTCACAATGCATTCATGAAGATAAGTAATTTAGATACAGTTATAGACTTGAGAGAAATAGATAGCAATTATTTTGTGACTGTTTCTTTGTTCATTGTTGTGATAAAACTGTGATCCACCTGCTCCTACATGGAAGTATTCTCTACACTGCACATGGATAGATTGGTGCAGATATATTCTAGGTTGGGAATTTTGAGCAAAGTTTCACGGTCTGTGTGTGACCTGTGCATCTGTCAGACCAGCAGATGTCTTTTATGAAAGCTCTGAATTTGCTAACTTGTGTACTTATTGACAGTCTACTACTATAAAAAAAAAAAAAACAAAAAAAAAAAAAACAGGAAAAGAAAGGAAAAAGTTAAAAAAAAAAACCTGCAAGATTTGGAATTCACCTTCAAAGATATTTTTCTATTCTTTCCTTTTTACTGAAGTTCAGCTGAGTACAATACAGCAAATTCAACCTTGAAGGACCCTGAATTATTTTAAAATAAAAACGATTAAGGGTTTCTCACACTTTATCCTCGGAACCAAATGCTTAATTTAACAGTATGGCCTAGGTTAGAAGGGATGCTGATTGTGATGTTTTCATCCCATCCCATGAAGGGATGAGACTGCTGATGTTTTCTATCTGAATGAAACACCCCTCTCTCACATAATAAAAAAAAATGTATTATAAGACAACCTTGTTCTTGCTGAGGAAAAATTGCAATGTTCTGAACCATTTCAGCCATTAAGTTCCATTCTAGTCCCTAAAGAAGTTGGGAACCATATTTGCATGATTTTTAAAGACATTAGGATTTGTAATCATCTACATTTATTTTGAAATGTAGCAAAAGCTCCTACATGGCTTGTTGATTTTGGGTAATGTCTTCCTGTCTCTTTTTATACTTATGTCCTTGCATACTTGAGACAATTTTTTTTTATGACTTTACATGAAAAATATTTATACCTAAGTCACTATTTGTCTTCTGTGTTCCTTTCTCTTGACTGGTCTATGACTTCAGATTGATATTTCAATTTCTAATGTAAGATAGTGCAGTGATAGTTGCAAATAAATTGACAGGTAGAGTATCTAGGTAGTTGCAGAAAATATCTTTCAGAGATCATGATATTCCCAAGTGTCTGGGAATGGAAAAAAACCCCATAATTTTTATATATTTAATATATGTATTTAACATATCTATTCATTATTCACAAGTGTTTCTATATATTTTACAAGTACACTTGAGCTACAGATTGTGAATAAGTGGTCTGTAGTAAGTATTTAGTCACTGTTAAAATTTACTATTTGAACTTTAGGGCTTATCATCTACATTTTGCAGCTCTTGATTCTGTTTCTTGACTGGTTAAAGTAGTCTTCATACATAGTTTTCAGACCAATTTTGTTTCATCACTTAATAAGTTCAAAGAATCTTGAACATGGCTCCAAACTTCCCTACTTGTAACCATATGAATCAACAAAATCCTGACAGACGGGTGAACAAATAACAAAAATATGATCAAATAATAAAAACATGAAATAATAACATAAACTGGCTGGACTGATGCCTTCCATCTTTATTTAAAAAAAAAAAATCTATTATCTGGTGAGGCTCTATGTGTGTGAAAAGATATTTTTTAAAATTTTTTTTGATCCAGAAGTCAAAATTTAAATGTTAACTTTGTGTGTATGCATCCAGTAGATCCCTTTAGGAGAGATATTCACACAAACCTGTTTTATAAGTTTTATATATCTATCTTTATTTACTTATCTGTGTATATTTATACATATTTCCTACATTATGTATTTCTTTCCTGTGTCACACACTGACACGTCTCTTTGGATACTCAAAAAACTTTGGTAAACAAGCATTCTTTGCAACCTTCACTATAATTTTTTTTTCCATTTTAAACAGAAATGTGTGCCCGAGTATCTACCTAATGGAGAACTAAGTGTGCTCAGGCTGGAATTTCATGTTGAAAACGTGCCTATTTTCTCCTTTTCCCGGAGCAGATTAGTTACCTAAAGAGGATCCTCTTCCCAGAGATCCACTGAGTGGGCTGGGGATGCCACTCTTGTTTGTCACTGTCACTGGACTGCTTTTGCTGGCTGGGAAGAGGTTCTGTGTTGGAGATGTTGGGGATTTGACAGGTTCAGCTGTTTTGGGTCGGGCTGAGAGATTCAGTGGCTGAGCTGCTTCATCCTGCAAGAATTTAGTGTAAATAACTATTAGGAAAAGACAAATGAACACATCATTTTGCAAGCAGCAGTTACTTTACACCTCGAAGACAATACCACATTCCACAGCAATAATAACAAAAGAAGCTAATTATCTGCCTCCTTTAAGATTCAACAAAAGGAAACCTCATTAATTTCACTGTGTTATGCTTCTTATTTACATTAACTATGTGACTGCATCATTCTTTTTGCTAAATTAAAATTTGAATTAGCTCACATTACAGCCTAATTTCCTAATGTGTTTTCAGAGATCTAAATTAACCTAGGGCATTTACAAAGTAATATTTAAAATTTCCAGCAGCTCGGTAATGCTTTTGCACTGGTTCTATTTGAAAAGTTCCTGGCACTATAAAAATAAGTTATGTAGCTTATTTTTAAATGTATTAGAAACTAAGGAATCAGAAGCACTACTATGAAAGAATCATTTGGAAACCCTGACAGCTCTCTGGCCCACATTTAGAGCTGCTGCTAGCTTATACATTCCATGCATCTAATTCAGAGTGCATGTTTTGTTTAGTGAAATAATCTATGCTGGTCCCTCATAATGGGGGATAAGAATTTCACTGAATTCACATTCCTTTACTTATAAGGGTAGTGACTACATCCCATATGCATTTAAAAATATTTTTTATTTTCTACTATTTTTGTTAACTTTACAATATTTTATTATCCAAGTGTCAAGTTTTTGACAGACTGATGCAAAATCAAAACTATTTTTCACATAATTGCTATTTTGCTCCTTGCTTGATACTTCTGTATTATTCCCATATTGTGTACTTATTTCTGCTGCATTTAACCTTTAGTATATCTGTATGTTTTATTTGCATTAAGACAAGGAATGTTTCTTAAGGGTGAGTAAATTTAGTATCAGCACCTTTATATGATTTGATACTTTTCATTTGCAACTGTGGAAGAAACTCTCTCTGACATATGTCTTGTTTCTGTGCTGTAGAATAGGTCCATCTAAAAATATCTCAACTTTTTGAAGAGGACTTATTCAAGGAATTAATTTCTTTGATAAGTATAAACATTCACAGTGCAACCTTCTTCCCATTCTTTGAGCTTGTTTCTTCTACTTAATACATTAAGCAAGACAGAGCACTTGGAAAACTGTGAAAGAGTGATTTTCTGCCATTAAAGAGGCAAGAGAGATCCCCCATTTAAATTATGCTCAGAGCAGAATTATGCTGGATGTAATTGATTGTTCATATTTTAAAACACTGCACTGATCACTTCAAAGCTTAGAATTATGTCCAAATACAATAATTAATCACATTATCTCATCTTTTCCATTCTCCTTACTGTCAAGCAAAGTACATCTGGTCACACACAATGCATTAAACAGGAAAGCATAGCAAACAGGTACTTATAATGCCATCATATCACCAGCTTTAAACTTTTCCCATAAAACTGGATGACATTTCAATTCTTCCTGGCCATGGAAGGTGCACAAATGTCCACACCCTTTCAGGGTCCAGGCAAGAGCAGAAGCTCAAAGGTACAAGGGACAGAGCCCATTTTGGTGCTTTGCGGCCACACTTACACGTGACCTCTTTCGTTGCACAGATGTAAAGTGGCTTCCGTAAACTTTTTTCAAGAGTTCGGAGCCCCATTCAGAATATGAAGTTTGCCAGGCTAGGTACTGTTAACATGTGCACATACATGTTTCAATGTTTAATTTTTAAATACTTTTTCTATCAAGTACTGATACAATAGTGAAAGAACTTTAAACACTACTAGAACATGTTTGTTTGTATTACTTGGAGAGCATTGTCATTTCTGCAAGGCAACCAAAAAGCTGGGAAACATTCTGGTCACTAACTTAAGGAAAACCTATCATTACTTTTTGAAAGATCCGACTTCCATAAAAGAATTGCATTGGTTTTATAAATAATGCATGTAGTTTATATGACCTGCTTAAAACCAGGGAAACTACGGAGGATTTGTTAAGCAATATATGACCATCAAAACTGTCACAGCTAACAAAGGTAACAATCTGCAGAGACTGAATATAGGTACTGCTTTCATACTAATAATTTCATCGTTAGCTATTGGTATTTGACCACACAAAACACTTTTAATATTCTGTTCACCTTTAATATTCTGAATGCAGTAGTGTGCTCAATAAAAATAATCATAAAAAGACTTCAATTTTATTAATATATACTTTAGTCCATTCAAGTTACATTATGTAGGGAAACCCCCAAGAATTTGCATGTGGTCAATTTTATAATAGGACTCAGCTGGCCACAAACCTGGAACAGTATTGGCCTTGGTTCAAGAAGATATGTGCTTGAATTTAACCAGGGAAAATTTGACTCATACAGTAAAGGTTTGGTTTGGTGTAGGTCCATTTGGCTCACTCACTCCCAGAATTACTTTTTCACATTAAAGTAGTCAGTAGTATATTCTCAATGCCATAAATCGCTGGTGTTAGGTATCACTATACTACGGCAACTTTGCTGGAACAGTTGGGCTTTGCTTTTGGTGGCTTCTGTGTTGACCATAGCAAGCTCTGCATATGCGGTAAATTTCCCTGACTGCTCTCAAACCTGGAGCTGGATTACAAGAGGTAAAATATTAGACTAATGCACAGCTACAGCTAAGTAAAGTGAATGCTTTGCTAAATAAATGTTAGATCTGGCCATAATGGAATAGTTTTTATTTATTAGTACTCTCAGCCTAGCAAAAAAGTGTCATGGAAATTTATCAGCTCAGGCAGAAATATCTACTCACCCACACTTTACCACGATGATTGATGATAATGAAAAAACAAATGATATTTTACTCTCATGTCAAAAAACGAAGCAGGGGGGGGAGGGGGAGGGGAAGAAACCACCACCTCAAGAGAGTAAAATCTTCTCAGGCTGGTTTGAATCTAAGGACTGTTTGCCTGTAAGATGTTAGCAGCCAGCAAAAAAAACCCAACACACACTCTCTCTCCCTCTATCTCCCCCTAATGTCACTTAAATTATTCAGCATTTATATCTCTATCATTCAAATAGGTAAAATGTCTGAATGTTGATTTTTTTATTATTATTATTATTATTATTAATTTTTTTTTTACAGTTTGGAGTAAATTGGTCCTGAGCATGTTTTCCATTCTCATGAAATCCCCAGCCAACCCGGGAGAACACAGCAGGAAAAGCCAGGCAGTCCCACCCAGGGACTGCTCCACGGGTTCCACAGGGAGCACAGCACTCATTCCAGGCTCCTGGCAAATGCCATGTTGTAGCTGCCT
>WBMY01006898.1:100837-136619 GCA_013397315.1 Donacobius atricapilla
ATATATATATATATATATATATATATATATACATATTAAAAAAAAAATAAGAAAAAAATCACCACCACCCAAAAGGGTTGCTTTTCTATTTGTTTTGAGATTCTTCCTATGTAGATGTTCAGAATGAAAGGTAGCCTAACAGAAAACAACATCCAGAATCACAAAACAGCCTAAGTAACCCATCAACAGCTTAACCATATGACAAACCCAGAGACAGCCCGAAGGCAGCTATGGCCTGTGGAGTCTGCCAAGGAACCAGATGCCATCACCACAAAAACACCTTCCAAGGCTCAGCAGCTGTGTCCTAGCAGAGCTCTCCAAACAAAAGGAGGAGGAAGAGGAGGAAGAGAAGGAAAGGTGAACATAAAATTGTAAAAGAGATGTACATACACATGAAAGCAACACTTAGTAAATTCAAACATCTAAAACTGGGAAAAATCAAAGCTTTTGCTGAAAAAACCAAGATCCCTTCAAGATTGAATATTTTATGCCAAAAGTGTATGTTTCCTTTTGTTTCTGTTACATGTTAAAACAGTGTATTTTATAAATTTATGATGATGAAATTTAGATGTCTCAGAAGCATTTCCTCAGTTTTTCTAAGAAAAATGCTAACAAAGAAAAAATAAGGTGAGTGTTACAGACCTTTTGGGACCGTGGGCCAGACTCTCATTTTCATGTGTGTCACCACACAGATAATAAACAGCTTAGCACTTAAGAACCAACAAGTATGCATCATCTTAACTCAGAATTTTATGCTGAATAGCTGAGACTTATTTGGCTCTACATGGGTATATCTGAAAGTGTGCTGTTCAAGCACAGCTACATGAAATTGGAATAAAAATTAGGGGAAAAGTGTTTAATTTAGAAGCATGATAAATAAAAAGTAATGATGATTGAGAATAGTTCTGATTCTCTATAGAATCCAAGTGTCATAAAGATGTGCATAGTTTGCTTGTAACAGCACCATTTTTTCTTTCCCTGTTTTCTCATGTCAAACATATCCATAGTGGACATAGCCTTCTGATTTTAAGCATCCATTGATCACTCTCCTGCAGAGTCTGCTCAGTATTAGAGAGTGTGAATATTCTCTACATCTTCACCTAATACACCGAATACCTCTTCAAAAAGGCATTGAGGTGCAACACAACACAGGCAGCTAATGAATTATCATAACTAATGTCATAATAACAAAGATTGTTGCCGTGATTATTTATGCGCTTGCTGACTAATGCGCTCTCCGATTTATTAAAACCCAATATGTGCAAACAAACTAACTGTATTTGTGAAAATACAAATAATACATTTTGTAGTCACAGGCGAAGTTAGAGGCATTCAGTTTTCCTTTTACATTCATCTGTGCACTGAAAAACATTCTTTCTTATCTAAATAATGATTTTACCAATTATTCATATTCATTCACTTCAGAGCTTTTGGCTAGCTTGTTATACTTTTTTTCTTTTTTTGAACTATTAACACCAGTAATTTCAGTGTCTGTAAGTTGTTATTGTATATTATGTCAAGGGAAATTTTTATGTGGCCCTAAGTTCCCCTCAGTTCCTGTCTCTTTAGGAGAGACACATGCCTGTATTGCTTCACTCTCAAGCAGCAAAGGAAGAGTTACCTAATTTCACCACTGAGTGTCTGCCAGCCCCAACTCCTTTCACTGACCACAGATTCATTGCACTGGTTCAGAAACAGAAAAATCACTCTCATCTCTTCTGCTGCCCTGCTGTGGCTAATGGCCAGCCCAAACCAAAAATAAAAGAATCTCTCCACATTTCAGATACTGCAGCATGTATTGTTGCAGTACTGCAAAATAACAGCTTTATTTTGTTAAAAGGGCCTAACTTTAAGTGGACCATGGAATATTTATGGCTCTCAGTAGTCCTTTGAAAGAGTTATCTTATGTTTTTATGCCGATCATGGGTCAGAGGTTCAAATCAGCACTTCTTTCTGTCACTCCTTATATGTTTTACTATAATTTACAGCTCAGCAAGAGGACTCATAAAACAAAAGTGTCTATTTTACTTCAGCAACTAATTCTAGCTAATCAAAGCTTTCCAGCAAAACAACCCAGCATGAAACTCTGCGTGGAAAATATGCAGAGAACAAAGCGTTTTGTCAAATAACACATCTCATGATGTAAACACATATGTCTCTTATAGGAAATTTTATCGCTTCCACATTATGGGCACACAAAAGGAGCATTCTTGTTGCAGACCTGGTGCGACTGTGGAGCCATCGTCATTGGAAACAAGAGCCTGATTAGGTTCCCACACAGATATGAATAGATTTTCTTTTTTTAGTGTAATGCTGCCTTTCTTATTTCTTAAACAGACTAGTAATTGTGGCTGTAAAAACAGTGGATTGTGTTTGGACGACATTTGTTTCTTCATATTTTTTTTAGCTACCCAATGACACCAATTATCCCATATGGTTGTCCTCTTCTGGAAAGTCTGAGTTAATCCACAGCTGTGAAGATGAAGACGCACCCAGCAGGCTCTAAATCTGGTGGGTCTCTTGTCTGTTAATGAAGTCCACAGTCTGCTGGACAGATGTTAAGAGGATCTGTATAATAAGTCAGTGACAAAGACCCAGACTACTTCTGAGGAAAACAATTAGTCAAAACATATCTATCCTTCAGAGTTTTTCATCTGTTTCTTTGTCTTTTGGAGAATAAAATTTGCCTTACTTCATAGGGGAGCCCCACAGCATATACAATAGGTCCTGCTCAAAATACAAATGGACTAACAAACCACATTGGCATGTGTTCTGAAGGAATGATAGATCTTTTTGTCCATGACTTACTCCTGCATGCTGTGGTTCCTGCACTATCATTTGAAGTTTGGGTTCATTCATAATATGGCGGGAGCCTGAATAGGTATTGTCAGCTATAAAATATCTACTTAAATTTATAATGTGAGGGGAAATGTAAACTGAAGAGGAAATCAGCATTTTACTGATTTTTTTTTTGTTAAAAGTTATTAATATTGTCTTTTCTAAAATAAAGGGACTATAGATAATACTTTTCATCTCCAAGGGTGATGCTGATGTTCTGTGAGGAAAACAAACTAACTAACTAACCAAAACTCCAAAACAAACAAAAAACCAACAACAACATCCTCATTAAAAAAAAAAAAAAACCAACAAAAAAATCAACCCACCCAACCAAAAAAAAAAAAAAACCAAAAAAAACCAAGGAAATAATGTGGTAATGTGGAATGAGAAGACACCTGCAGCAAGATCCATGCTTAGAGCTTTTTCCTAACCCCACCTTTTCTCACCATGGCCTGACAGCACAGACATCCAACCCCAAAGTCTCTCTCAGTTAACAGTCATGTAAATTTGGAGAAATGCTACAGACTTAAAATATATGCACCAGTGCAATGAGGAACTAACTTGCCTTCGGGCATATGTGCATTAAGGTGCTCTTAAGATCACTTCTGTTTCATTTGCAAACTGTATGTCTTGTTCTTTTGACCTCCTCCTGCTTTGACACACTGAATTAGAAAAGGCCATCAAAACAGCTCTCTCTGCTTTGCTGCCTGAATGCAGGATCTCTCATGCAGGCATCATCCCTAAGATTGTGCCCCTTGGAAGTCAAACAGCTTTGATTTCATTGAATTACAACAATTAAATACAATCTCTCAGCAACTGTCTGTTCACAATCTATTTACTGTAAAGCTGTGGACAAAGCCAAGAAAGAATGCTTAGAGCTCAAATAAATTATCAACCACTGCAAGTGGCTAAGACAATGTACATAATTTGGCACCTGGCAGTTGTCTCTGTAATATTGTGCATATTCCCCCTAAGGAAGTAGACCTGATGGTTTATTAGTTTTACAGCACCTTGACAAGTTTTCAAGATAAAATGTCACCCCATCAAACTATGAAGCTGCTGGGAATTTTTCGTGAGACAGCATGAAAACAGTGAAAGAAAATTCATTTTCTGAAAGAAAAAAAAAATCCTGAATTTTTTACACAACTAAAGTTCATACAGTACGTTAGATATTTTTTATCACCATATGTAACACTGTGTCAATTGAAAAAAGAGACTTCTCATCTCACAGTGCCAAAAAGCCCCATGTTTAAACCAGACTTTTGAATGTTGCCAGTGTCACTGATTCAAAAATCTAACTCTGTAAAATATAGGTACTGACCCTCAGTCCCCTAGAGAGAAAACTAAATTTCTGCCATGTCAGAAAAGAGCAAAAGGTTTGCCAAAAGCTGAGCAGGGGAACAGGGTAACAACTACCAAAACACACAAATAAAGAAAAGAAAAACAGATTTTGAAACATATATACAGAACTGAAGATCTCTGCTTCAATGTGGAGCTCTTACTTTCTGAAGAACAATCCCCTTGCTAAGCCACTGACTGGAAGGAGAGGCAAAAAATCCTCACTGACTTGACGGCCATGTCACACCTCATTTCACTCTTTTTATTTTTTTTTTCCCCCTTTCCAAACAGGCTGAGTGTTGGTCTTCTGAGAATATGATGCTAAACCACTTTTCCTGTAGAGTTTTTAAACTGGGCCTCTGAGAAAGGGTTTGATACAATTCAATGACTGAAGTAATACCTTTGTCCATCTGAGCATTAAATGGCCCATTGAAATGCAGCTTAGTTAGAAAGAATTTCAGTAAATGGTGCTTTCTAAATTTTATTATTATTATTATTATTATTATTATTATTATTACCTTTCCCAACAGATTACATCCTGGATCTGAAAATGCAGTTCAATCACTTTTGGTTACCTCTTAGGTCAGGTCTTTAGCCAGTGTTAATTAAAAATAACCCCTTCAGAATACTGGAGGTTAAATGAGAGCAACAAACAGGTCTTCTTCAAATATTACCTCATGCTCTCCAAAAAGCTGTATTCTGTTTGGGAGGGCCCTTGTTTAAACACATTGCTCTTAACAATAAAAAATTTACTGGGAGCAGGGAGGAGGGAAACCATGCTAAATGGTATTTTATCCAACAGCCAGTAACCACTTAACATTAAACACCTCTTTCCATGCAATATACTATGTCTATTGTGTTTAAATAAGACACATCATAAAGGAAAGTGCAGCAACAGACAATTTAGGCTATAGCAGCACATACAGCAGAATTTTTGACTTGATAAAGTGAAACTATAAAGAGTCAATGCATAAGTCAGACAGCTTCCATACCTAATATTGTTCCCTGCAGCTATTAGAAGTTCACATTTTTGTCTCCACTAGGCATGCACATTAGTTTACCTACAATTTCATGTATTCAGTCACATTTTGTTGCCTGTTCCCCACAATTTGACTAGAGCATGAAATTGGAAAGTAGCTGAAATTGTCGTTTTTTTCACCTTAGTGATTTTAAATTAAAAAGGGAGACATTTGTGCAATCTATTTGTTTGCTGCTTTGTAAAAAAGTTTCCTTAAGTGTTCATAATAATTTTACTATCAGTTGAAAGCAAGCTTTTTAACACATGGCAATTAGTCTTGTCTTTCTGAACATGACTTTACCGTAAATACTCCTCCTTGACTATCCCTTTGTCCCAAGATTCCTTAGAAGAACGCAATCAAGCGATAATTCAGCATTATTGCTGCTCCAGTGCACTAATCGCTTAAAGCACAGCGAGGACCCTATGTTTACTGCCACAAGGCTCCTCCAGCCTCCGGGCCTAAGGCAGGCTTCCCAGCCCAGCAGCATCCAGATGTCAAGAGGAATCTCCAGGTCCTGATGCAGCATGCCGCTCCGTTCCAGTATGGCCCGAACATCTGTTTCCTCTGCTGGCGCACAACCTGCCCGATACACAGCGGCGGCCGCGCAAAGCCGGGCAGTGTGGGAGGGCAGGAGTGAAATGCTGCAGTTGCACAGCTCACTGTACATATCCCTAAAAAACTCCATGTCAAGCAGATATCAGGAAGGACAATGTGATAATTAAAAAAAAAAAAAAAAAAGCCAGTTTATACACAGCACATGCTTAGCATTTTTCCTCCTAGTGGGGCAACAGCCCATAACCCAGTAGCTTCTCATCTTGCTAACGTGGTTCAATTCTTTGTGGTGTAAGAAAAGGATAAAAATAAGGAAAAGCACTTAACACAAAGTGCTTGTTGTGGTTATAGGAACTGCTCTCTATAAAAAAAGAAAAAAAATAGTCAAAAACACAACTTAAAAATGAGACAAACTTAGGCATCTCCTACATATTTATAATTTCCTATAAATAGTAACCCAGGGGCTCAAAAACAATAAGCATCTTTTGTCTAAAAGAAAGGAGTATGTAAACATTGACATTTTATCTTGAGGCATGACAAAAACAGCAAACATTTTAGTTGATCTAGATTAAGTACTGACAAGGAATAAAGGAGTGCTAACTGTTCTCATCTCTTCCACTTTGTGTATCTGTTCTCTTGTATTTTTGCTAGCAACAATAATGGAATAGTTGCCTGCTCCCATGCAAATTCTTTGTGTTGTTTATGAAAGCAAGATCAAAGCCCGAACTGAGAGTGCCTCTTTTTTTCTTGCTGTATTTTTTTCTCTAGAGGAGGACCTAATGAGAGGTTGCACTCTCACAGTGCAACCTCCCAGTTCACTCATTTCCTGGCCAGCCTGGGGACACAGACCGCCTCAGGAGCTCCACGGGTGGGGGGGTAGCGAATTCTATTGCGTCCCACCTCTGCGTGGGTGAGCACCTGGACCCAGGAAAGAGGAATCATCCCTCAGACCTTCCATTTAAACACCCCCACCATCTGTGCACCTGAACAGGTCACCATCTTCCCTGTGCTCCCCCTGAAATGGATCCACTGCTGCTGCACTTGAACTAGGTACATCAGCATCCAACCATCAGGTATTCCTAGTAAAGATAAATGCGGGCATTAATAAAACCACTGTTCTAATAAAATATTGTAAATATCAAGAAAGAAATACTTCATCAAATATCTATAGCCATATCCTCTGCAGGAGGACAGGAGACACAGACATCAGTAAAACCTTTCACCTAAGCACAAAGATTTGCATTCCTTCATTTAATGCTGTCAGGTGACTGATGCGCTACTTTTTGATCACAATTATCCTGTTATTTACCACGCACAGGATACAACACAATAACCTTATCTCTGTTGTTGTCTCAGATTATATACTGTACTACACATCTTGAAAATTTGCAAAAAATGTTCAACATTTTTCATTATCTTTCAAAATAACTGTGAGAGAGTCTGCTTAGATACCTTTGGTGGAGGGCATAGGACAACTGCATTTGCTTGAAAAAGTAATTTCAAGTTTCCAGCAGATTATATTTTCCAAGAAAAAATGTGAAATGTTAAAGATAAATCTGTATGTGATTTGTCTGTGTTTGCTACTCTTAGAATTTGCTGTTGGCATTTTTGTAGCATGAATTATTCCTTATAAAAATTGAAGATGGCACTAAAGGTAACAGACTAATGAGCTCACCTAGGAAAGCAAGCAAGGGCCAGGGAGCATGGCTCCAAACATACCTGCAAACAAAGGCTCTGGTATTTAAAACTCCTTCCCTTATATCCAAAGAAAGTGAATAAGCAGTACTTACTTGAAGTAAAATATATCCAGATCTATCAGAAAAATATGAAAGTATAACCAGATGGTTGCATCAGAGCACATTTCATTCACTTTATGCTATCCTAGTATTACCTTCTCTGGTGACACCATAAATCAGATTATTCATAAAAAGAATTTGAAATATTTTCTGGTATTCTGGCAGAAGCTCTTCCTTAAAAATCTGGGGTTTATTCCTCACTGCTAATATGAAGTATTTATAACAGTAAATGTGAAAGGTCTACATGAAAAGTAGCTACCTCACAAATTCATATAGTTTCACGCACTTTATGTATAGAAATATTCTCTGTGCTAAAGCTAGAGTAAAAAGAAACAGGACTCCCATGATAAGGGGAGAAAAAATATATGATTGAAAAGCAATTAATTACAGCAAATTTGTTGAAGGAATGATAGCTATCAAAGCTTATCAAATTTTGCATTTCAGGATTTCTGATATTTCTTTCAAAAAACATTAACACATAGATGGGCTTTGTGAGAAAAGTCAGGAGTTTCATTCAGTCTCATGTCAGCAGGATTACAAGCAATTATGAGTAACTGCTTGTTGAGCTATGTGAAATGAGTTGGTGAATGAGTTTCCTAGTGAGCACATGTCCACGTCACTGCTACAACCGCCAGTAATGCAGACAATCTTAGCTGGAGGGGTCTAAAAACATAATTATTCTCCTAATCCTATAGGAGATGCTTGTGCAATCTAGTGTACACATTCTAGGTCTGTCACTCTTGTGGCACACAGGAAAACTGAGGTATAAGCAAAAAAAAGGAAATCAGGACATGAAAAAAAAATTAAAAAGGGGGGGCAACAAACCTTCTCTGGATATATCTCATAAAATCTGGCATAGATTCATTCATTCTCTGACCATCCAGATGGAGAAATTGTCTAACATGATGACTGCAGTAGTTCCTTTGCAGAACTGTACAGACACAGAACAAGGAAACTGAATGCTCGCTTGCCACTGCTAAGCACACTGAGAGGCAAAAGCTCTACAGTTAAATTCCTGCATGCTCCCATGACAGAATAACCAGACACCATCGCCACAATAAATGGGTGCAAGCCAGGAAAAAGGAGGAATCCCATGTAAACTGCCTCTCTCAATTCCCACATCTGAATACCTATCTTGTGAGAAGATGCTGAGGCAACTCTATATTTAAGAGCTGAATATTTGAAAGTGCTGCTTGGGATTTGAAACTGCAATGTTTTCTTACTTTTATAAGAGAGACAGTTCATGTGGTAGCTCACAGTCATTCTACAATTTTCACTAGCAAAAATGGACAGAAGACGGGGATATAATAAATATATACTGGCTCTACTGATCAGGAGAAGCTTTATCAGTCAGCTGGGGCACATCTGGGAAAAAAAGTCACTCAGGTGCATCTCTAGCATCCCATTCAATTAACATACCATTAAAAATGGTTTGTCCCTGTTCAGCCTGCTGCGTTACCTGATAAGTCAACATAGTTAAAATGTATATTTAAATGCAGAAAACAGTGAAATGTTTTCTTTGTGAGGCAGAAAACAAGCCCCGCTTACGGGTATTTTAAAGCATTAGAAATAATTGTGCTTTATAGGTTGCTTAGCAGATCGCTCACATTGATCTTTTACCATATATTTTGAACTTTCATGCACCTTCAAGGAAAATTAAATAATTTCCTTATAGGAAGTACACACAAAATTATGCAAAACATATTCAAATGGACTCATAAAAATTACATCTAAGAAAAAAAAAAAAATCACATTTGCACCTCAAAACCAGGTAACTGGGAACTTACTATTATAAATTCATTGGAAGATGATGTATTTTACACCAGTAAATATGAATTTGGCGTAAGATTGCTGTGCTTTCTGAACTGCAGTGGGTGTGATACTTCAGCAGCAGTGCTGGGCCTGGTTTAAATAGGTTGTGAGGCCTGAACAACCCTCCCCTAGGTGTTGAAGCCAGCAACAGAAGAAAGGGCCTGGACTGGATGAATCACCCTGGACAGTTCACAGAAGTGTTATTAAATAACACTGTAAACTGATTAAATCTTGTGGCTTGTTCTGTGTCTAGAACACAGCACAAATGATTCAACTGCATTGAAAGGACTTTGCCTCTTCGATTTCTCACTTCACTTCCAAAAATGCCAGTGAACCTGACAGCACACTCTCACTATTCCTACACCTGAAATACTTTTCCATTTGTTTTCACGCTTTGCTATAATTCATGCCCAACACCAAAATGCATACCCTATTATGTCTACTTCACTAGATTTTGTGAAAGATTCTTTTAAGTCTCAAATAATTCCTCAATACTGAAATTCAAGCATGATGTGTTTTCTTCTTGTACGCCTGAAGACGCTCCTCCCTCCAGTCTCTTTTTCACGACTGACATGCAAACATTTTGGTGTGCCTCCAGCCATATGTAGCCTTCACTCTGAGTCTTAGTAATAGACAGATGAATCCAATACTTTCTAGTCAGGACACTTTTCTAGTTCCTCAATCATATGGATTCTAAAAACATCACAGACCAAACATATTTTAAACAAGCAGTGCACTGAAGGCCTCACCATTCCTATTTCACCATCCATAAAGCCTCTTTAGCTTGGTGATAGCATTATCTACACACTATTCTGAGGATCTTTATCTCATCTGCTATGAATTTCCCTCTTTTTTTCAACTGGGACAGTGGGAGGGCATATGCTCTTATAATCAAAGACCCTCAGAAATGAAGTAGGTGATGATATCTTTCCAGTCCAGGCATCTTTAGGAGATTTTTCTGCTTCCTTTGAGCACACATGCGTGTGTTAGTTTACACCTAGAAGCTCTGATCTAAACCATCCTTGTTCTTAGAACTTTTAGTTCAGATGAAAGGTGAGTTATTAAGTTTTCTTTTTCTCTAGCAATTAGTCAGGATGGAATGATAATACTGGCGTGTATTATTTTCCTTTGTGCATAGACCTAACTGTAAAGACATTTTTGTCTTTAATCCAGTTCCTGCTTTGTTCCTAAACAACCAAACATGTTAACACCATCCTTCATGTTTATACTTTGTAGCCAAATTAAGCAGCTTGCTCTATGGTTATCAGAAGTATAATAAAATTCCGGAAACATATTCACTTGCAGCTAATTCCTGTAAGGCACACACCATATACATTTCTAGAAAGCTTGAAGGAATCCAACTGCCAGCTCAGAGTATGCCTCACAGTCAGCCTATTCCCCAAAGGGATGCCACAGTTTTAAAAGAGCTTTAAAAAACGTGCTCATCCCCTGATGGCACTCTGTAGTACTGGTGCCTCTGGTGCTCTGTCAGTAAATGCAGCAGTAACTTATTTGCTTCTTACTGGCTTCTGAGTGAATACATACCCCAGGGAGGCAGCTTTGCAAAGCACAATGATTTTAAAATAGAGCCTGGGCTTTCAGCGAGGGGCAGCCAGTGGTTAAGGCAGCAAGAACATCTTGTTGACGCTGGGGGCTCAGCCTCTCCCAGTCACTTGGGCTCCAACTTCTGCCTTGATATAGACTGAAGAGATGCAGGAAACCTCCTGCCATCCAGGCTTTAAGCATGATATCCTTTTAAACATACAAGTTTTCTGATAAGTTAGTTGATGTCTGTGCCACTTAGGCTCTCAATGGTAAATTCTCCCAGGAACAGCATATGGGCCTGGAAGGCAGCTGTCCTGCTTGGTGAGATCTAAGGGTGCAAAAGGTGGGAATCCTGCCAGGAGCCTGATCCCTAGCTGCCGCATTGAAAAGTCGTCCCTCCTGGGAGAGGAGAGCAGGAGCAGGACAGGTGCCCTTCCTGTGGTGGAGGAGGAGTTGAGTATCTGAAGGGAGCAGGAAGAGAGCTGTGCCAGCCTGGGGGACACTGGCGTCCTTCCTGCAGCCCAGGAATGGACCTGGGTTTGCCTAGAATTGCTACAGACTATAGGAACAGTCTCTTAAACATTGCTATAAATTTTTTATTAAATAACATGACACCATTCCAGTAAGCAAGAAGGAGTGTAACAAAGACATGCTGTTTAAAGCAGCTACTGGAGGTGCAGGCCATGAAATGGGTGAGAAAAGGCTCTTGCAGCTGTATCAGCCTGATTATTCTAGCTAATGGCTCTGTTTGTTTGTCTGCCCATTTTTGCCAACTAGAAGAGAAGAGGGAGACTCCTTTTCCCTGTGATATTACTGGGGGGGGGGAGGTGGGGCACCTAGGAAAATCCCCCTGGGTAAAAAAAATTCATCATAATTGATATTTTACTGCAAAAACTCTCAATTTTGATGGGCTGTCCTTTCCTGATGAAAATCACTTTGCCAGATAATTCAGAGCTGAAGATGGAGTGGGAGAAGATGGAGTACTAAGAAATTCTGCAAAGAAAGGAGGTCATATGGTAAAATATTGACTCCATGACATCATTTTCATTGATACTTTCACTGATATAATTCAACTTGATAACACAGATATTACATAGAGAGACATAAACATTCAAGTAGGGAAAGGCACAAGTATTACTATTTCATTGATTTTAATTAAATTTTCCTGAGTACTGCAAGGTTGGCATATTTTTAATTTTATCTCCATTAAAGGGCGTGCTTGGTCTCTCAGAGCCTTAATAAAACCTTCTTTCGACCTCTCTCCTTTCTGTGCTATAACCTAAATTTCTACATAAGAAATGGACCAAAATATGTAATTTACTACTACCATATGCTGAAATTTGCACACACCATCCCCTTAATTTAGACCACTATTCACTGTATCATAATAAGGAACATTCTGTTAAAATATGTCCACCTAGAGCTCAGTAGTCTTTGAATGCTAGATAAAATCAGTCTATAAGGCTAATGAAGACAGAAACTCTGCCTGTAACAATATTAAGTTTGTTTTCTCTAGTGATTCGAAGAAGTGAGCAATCTGTCAGTAATACATTGAGGGAAATTACTTGTCTTGTAGGAATTCCCGCTGACAGTCACTCACTCACAGTGCTGACCCAAACATCTACCCGCTGACAAACAAATTACAGTGTCTAACTTTGAAAAGGTAACTAGCTGCTTTTAATTTTTATTGGTCTCACCAACTATCTCTCATATTTACCCAATCCCCATTCTTCGCTGTGTTAAAAAAAAAGGGGAGGAAAAAAAAAAAGAAGGAAGAAAGAAAATGGAAAAAACCACCTTTTTTTTGCATTTGAAAAAATTATTATTGCCTACATCCAAGAGTGTTATGTCAGATAAAACTGTTAAACTGTGTCTAACCAACATTAAGACTGGCAGCCCTGCCAGTAACTGACTGGGTGAGTGAACACATTACTGAGACAGCATTGTAGAAATTAATTTTCTTCAATAAAGTGATTTTTAAGGCTCATATATTTCACAATCTAAACATATGTCACTGTTTCATAAACAAAATAAATGGATTAAAATAATACATTACCAATATGCTGACACATGGAGATATTTTAATTAGAAATACTTAAGCTGCGTGATATTTAACTGCTATATTTGTTGAAGAGGAGCATGCATCATTTAGTAAGACATAAGGCAGGTACATCACTTTGCATGATGTGGTACAAGAGTGGGACCAAATCACCTCCAGTGTGAGCTCTCACCATCAGATCACATTAGCTCCGCTGAAAAATCATGTTAAGGTTACAACATACAGAGGAGACTCTGTAAGAGCAGCCATCACTAAAACAACTTTTTCATTGAAATAATAAGGCACCCAGATTCTGGTTCCTGAGAATAATATTTCTTCATAAAGGGCCACGTTTAACAACTTATTTAAAGGCCATATTTACATGACTGTCGCATTACATTGGCCTCTTTCCTGCACATTCTTCTTGACTTACTTTGAGGACTAGCACTAAAATAGCTGAGGAAAGCAAATGTCAACTATGCCCTGAAATTTATACGTGTGAGAGAATTGGAATAAGTAGAAATGTAATATATTGTTTACTGTACCAAATGCCCTCTGTTCTCTAAAGGTCAAAAGCATTGTAACCTTGGAGTTACAGTTTCTGATTGTTCCCAGGGTTAAATACGTTATCAAAATTAATGGTTCAAACCCCTCAACCTTCAGATACATGAGTATTCATGCCTCCATCTGCTGAACTGTTCAACTAAAAATAGCATTCTTTGGCCTTCCCTCTACTAATATTGTGCCCCTGAGGCAGGCTATGCAATGCTTCAGCAGTACACTGGATCTGCACCCAGCAGTATAAAAAAGGTCATTTACTTTGTCTGCAACTAGAAGAGACTATGGAGGAGCGGGATAAGATGGGAGGGCAGAAAAGAAATAGGCAAATATGTGTTTAGCTAAAATTTTCTCTTTTTTTTAAACTGTATGAAATAAACTTCAGGTTTCAAGAATACAGCTGCAGCTATAGTTAAGATTCGCCAAGGTTCATTAGTGTTAATAAGTAATAAATTCTGAAGGACAAATTACACAAATAGTTTGGGGAAAGAGTTTTGAACGAAAGCTTTTTGGGTTTGCTTTTTTTTCTTAGAGCTCACTTTGTTTAGGAATAACTCCAGCTAGCATCATTGTAATGCTTCCATTTCTATCAACAGTTTATCAGTAGTGGTTGAGAGAGTTGCGACACTTCCTTATTTATCTCCTAGACAATTTTGTAGAAATATGTAAGAATGAAGGCGNAAAGGGCATATAGTAAGTAACATTCCTTGTTTGAAAGCAAGGACATACAGGTGCCACCTCTGCCACCACTGTGACTTCCCAGTAACTAGGTTCCTGCTACCAGCAAAATGAGAGCTGAAAAAACCATTTTGTGATCAAGTCCACTCATTCAGCACGATTGCTGGCCACGCATCTCTAGAATCAGTTAATATCACCGCAACCATTTAGCAACTTGGGAAAAAGTTTGGGGAAATGGGAAAGGGGGGAAACTCCAGAGAAGGTGTATGTGAAGAGGAGCAAAAGGAAAATTCTCAACAGGTTTTACAGCTCATATTGATTAATTAAAGCAAGAAGCTTTCATTACACACAGAAATCAGAACTGTTTCACACACCACTATGCCACAGATGTGTTTGGTAATAAATCCGCAAACTATTCATTTAGAGTTGTTTGAGGCTGAAGGGGTTAACAGAAATAGCTTGTTTTTTCTGACTATACCTAGAGAACTGTTTCGTCATCAACTAGATCCCCTCTCATGCCAAGAATCCTAACAAGGCTTGGTCCTATCATGCATATTATTTAAATTTTTGGCTGATTTGCTGAGGAAACTGGCGAGATGGGGCTAAGATGTCAGTGGGAAGTATGGAACACAGAGTTTTAAGTATTTTTGTCAACAACATTGTCAATGACACCTTCATGAGATCAGTATACAGATCCAAAGAAACTATCTGGTATCAATCCAAAGCAGAGCAAGTCACCCATTCAGGAACCTGGACTGGCATAACAGTGTGGTAGTTAATATTTCACTTCAGGATACTGAAAGGTACAAGTGAATATTAATTATATTTACCATGAGCTGATCAATATGATCAAAAATCTAAAGAAAAGATGGGTCAAACTGGTCTGTTGCTGAAGGAGAACTTTTTTTTTTCTTTTTTTCCTCTTTTTTTCTTCTTTTTAATGCACGAGACATGAAAGTCAAACAAGTTACTTGAGAAACTGCTGTATGTGATTTCAGTAAAGTTTTTTTAACTCGTGGAGATACCTAATCCACTGGTGAACACAAATGTAGAATTCAGAGAAAGTACATTTTGATAGCAATGTGCTAATAGCTTGAATAAAACTGGCAAATCATGAATTAGCAATCGCTCACTGGAGAAACATCCTCTGTGAAATAATTGCAATTGTTACATGATGTACCTGGTAAAAAATGGTTCTCTGTGCTATTAGATTCAGAGCTTGCATAGTAGTTGCCCTAACACATAGGAAGATGAGAACACAAATTTGCTGCTACCTCCTACCTGGAGCATGGTCATCCAAACAAAAGAAAAACTTAAGTAGAAAAAAAAGGGGAGATCACAAGACTGAAGCTGAAAGAATTTCTTTAGCTGGATACAGACTATTGAAAATAATTTTGGAATAATAATAATACCCTGGTAAAGTGGAAATGTTAGAGCTACTTCAAAACTCTTACTTGACATAGCTTTCCCTCTCCAGGTTCTCCAAACATGGATATTACACACACATTCACATGTAGAAACAAAACCAAACCTGCAAATAAATTAGCTACTTCTCCCACTGGCTGAAAGGAACAGAGATTAGTTTTGTGATCAGTATTTTTAAGCACTTGGGAAATACTCAGATACCATGGTCACAGCATTCATGTAAATAAATAAGAGGGTGGGGTGAGTGGAGGAAAGGAAGCAGAACAGAGAAAGAAGGGGGAAGGGAAGCAAAGATGGAAAAACGAGCTGAAATGCTACACCCCCAGCAGGCTTCATGACGCATCAGGTATAACAACAAATTCTCTCCAGCAAACACACCCAAATAAGTGCTCATTTAGGGAACACAGAGAATTGACACGAAGAGAAAATTCATAGTAGGAGTAAATAAAATTTAGCTCAGGCACTTTAACAATCTGATGAGCAGGTATCAGCTGAAAGTTAAGTGCTCTGTTATTTAAGCTCTTATAACCATGAAACATTAAAGGTTTTGAAATCCCATAGAGATGAAATTCAAACAAAATAGAAAGGGGGGGAAACAAACAAAAAAGTCTTTTACAGCAAATATATCTTAATGGAAATTCAGACCCCCAAGCCTGAATGTTTCTGAATGTACTAGCACATATTTTTACTGGCTGTTTTCTCTCTAATTGTTCTCGTCATGTTTAACAACTCAGTCTATCATTTCTGCAAATTAACGAAAATGCATTATTGCTGTAAGTTCAGATCAAGTCTGATGTGCAAATATTTGGGTCAAGCTACAAATGGATCACGTAGAAGAAAAGAAGCAGGAATGTCTGTGGTTTAGATCCCATTTCTTTGACAGTTGAACATTTTCATCCTTTCTTGCCTTGCAATCTTGTGTAGGCTCACTATTTGTTTTAGTGCATTTCAAAGGCAGCAAAAATAGACTCTCTATTCATAAAGCTGATTTCAGCAGTATTTTCCCAACTAAAGCTAATGAGACTTTTGCTTCAATAAGTAGTCAAATACTGACTTTCAAAAGATACCTGCTATTTTTCCTGTTGAGAAGCTTCTCTTTGGTTTCCTGTCCAAGGTACAGTCTTAACACCACATTATTATGACCCAAAACTATTTTTCAGAGATCTTTGCCTGCAGTGTCAGGGCATTCTCTTTTCAAATGCTGATTCTAGGTTAGGTCAGACCTAAGCTCAAGGAGTCCTTCTTGTCAGCTCTGGACCACCAATGAACAGTGGTCTAGGAACAAGTTCTGGTCCCATTTTCGCTTATCCCAAGTTAATTTGGCAAGAATATCATCATAGAGTAAAGAGGAAAGGATTTTTGATTTGCTTTGGTCCCTCTGGAAAGTAACATAATCACAGAAAGGTAAGCAAAGTAGATATTCAGATATTAGCATGGCAATACTTTGCTACACTAGGCTCAATTTATTCCTACTCTGCTTCTGAACCCGACTCCAACCTAACTCAAATAGGGGTTTCAAAGGTTTACTTGCAAATAGTTACATGCATCTTTAATGGCCTTTCCTCTCATGTTCACTGTCACTTTCTTTTCACACATTTTAACTCTGAAAGCTTTTGACTGTTTCTTCATTATTTATGACATTGTTGTGTCTTTTCTTCTGAAATTAAAAACTTCTTGCCACAAGAAGCTAGCTAATAATATGGTACATAAATCTTTCTTTCACAACATTTCATTCTATATGTGCCAGAAATAAATAAATGGCCAAATTAAGTCTCCTAACCATGCTTGGCATCTGACCAGCTTAATGCACAGAAAGGTTAAGATTACCTAAATACAGAAGCCAAAAGAGTCTGCAATTTATTGTATTGTCAGCACCACACAGTTAGGAAAAAGAAAAAAAAGAAAAAAAAAAGAAAAACACAATAATGCACTTTTGTTTGGATACACTGACTGGTCCAATTATAGGTAGTGCATTGCAGCTACAGAGGAGCGACCACACGAAAATAAAGTACAAAAACATCTTTGAACTTATCTCCCATCAACTGTTCATATAAATAAAAAAATACCATTAACTGCCAATATAAAATACACAGAACAATGTCTTTCACATCAAGGTTGGCTGCACGTTGCTGTACTGTAAGTACATAAGGTGTTAATCCTCCTGGGCTGTGCTCAAAAATTATTTAACATTCAGGCTATTATTTAGCATACAGCTGGTTAGCAGTTTTCCCCTAAAATGTTGGCTTCGATCCCACATTTTTTTGTTCTGGCACATACCTGGAGCTGTAAAGGGCTGAGTCCAGAAGCAGCAGCAGCTGCCATTGTTGATGGAATGAACTGCACAGGGTAGTTATCACCTGTCGGGAGAACAATGCGTGCAGGTTCAGACAATGAGCAGAGAATAGCAGCAGACAAGTGCAAACAAGGCCCTAGGATTGCCTGTGCTCCACAGCACTCCTCTAAGCCTAAACATCTGCAAAAACAAAAGGCTTCGCTGGGCATGGACTTGCCACGCTCCCTTGGAACTTTTTTTGTTAGCAGATAGCTGGTAGGCAAACTGGCAAAACATGAGACTTATGATTTTCATTTTCAAAAGCTAATGCTCAAATCAAACGTGGAAGCCTGGGCACAAAATGGGTCTTACAACCACAGACACACAGATTACCCCAGGAAATCCCTGGGGTTCTCAGAGGAAAAAAATAGATTTCACCACGTGTTTCTTAAAAAAAAATAAATCTCCTATATCCTCAAGAAATATCAGTCCTGTTTAATGCAGGGTAATTTCTTTCCAGTGTCAGGTAGCTCCTGGGCAGTATCCGGTTGGCTCTACATAGGCTGAGGTTTCTTGTTTTGCTTTGGGTTTCTCTGTCTTGGGACAATTCCTTTAAAGGAGTCATAGAGAAAAACAAAATTAAATCACCTCTTAATATAGCTTGAAATACAATTTTAATTTTCTCTTAGATCTAGGGGCCCATTGAAGTCAATAGATTAGAGAGGTGCTCAGTTACATGAAAATTCGGGTACTAAAATTTCCAAATTAAATATTGTAGCATGATGTCTTATAGCATATCTATGGGTGCTGCCATAGACGTGCAACACATTGCCGTTTGGACTCTTAGTCAATGTCAGGAGGAAAAGAAGGCTGAAATACCTTAGCAGTGTAATCTGTAATATAAAAATGAATACAGTGATGGATAAGAAACTGTGATTTAATGGAATATCACTTTGACTCCAGCTACTTATTTAAAATCAGTATTATATACTATCTGCCAGCTACATTTTAACAAGCTGTGCATTTTTTAGATATTTTTACAATTATCAGTCTATTTTACACAAACTCTTCCATGCTGAGAGGAGAATGTAGCAATAAGGGAAAATACAGAAATCCAGTGTAATATAATCAGGACATTCCAATAACAAGATTTTTTGTTTTTTGTCAACCCCCTCAAGTAAATTATAGTAGCTGAAGTCTTTGCAGTCACCAGATTCCCAGGAACTCATTCTTTTTGCAACCTGAAGTTCTACTCTATCCAGCTCACTTAAAATGTTCAGTTGTTTTACTTTTTTTTAATAAATTGTACATGTCCAATACACAAGGTCTCTTTGCATCATATCCATAATAACTCATCAGGCCATTGAGCACAGTATGTGCTTGTACACAGTCCAGTAACAATTGGATTCTGATTGCATATGGAGCTCTGCTACAATGCATTCACTAACACTATATTGTACTGGTGTCCTATGGAGTAATGTTCAAAACATCTCCTCTTATTTTTCCCATTCCATGAGGTCAATTTTAGTGTGCAACGATGTTGGGGCCTTTTTTCCTTTAAAAAACAAAACAAACAAAAAAGACTCCTAGATTATTTTCTTAAAGTACTTAAGCTGTCTCTTTATGGTTAAATAATTCCACTCATTTCTTTGATATTTATATTAAATTATCTGAATAAATAAGATCCTAATCTAAGTTAAATAACATTTCTTTCAGAAATATCTTACAAGTTTTTTTTTTTTTGAAAATCACAAAGATGTTGAATTAATGACGCTTTAAATGGGGGGGGAAATAACCATCCGACTTATCAGCATGGACTGCCTTGCAGAACATTTCGGAGGCATTCTTTCTTTAAATATCATGAATTATTCATCCCCGTTCCACACAGCAATCTCTTCTTTCTCCCTCCCCCTCCTCATACACTTTTTAAGTTCAATACCAGTTGCTTTATTTGTACTAAAACATTTTCCATGTCAAACATATTTTAAAAAAGCCCAAACTCTAAAAGAATTCCCTGCGGCACTCCTTTTTCACAGCTGTCATGCTCCTATGGTTTGAAATAGCCAGATATTTTATACCCACATGCGCACACGCGCACACACACAGAGTTTTTGGCTTCACAGTTAATTTAATAGTATCTTCACCACACCCTGTAGTGTTGTCTTGCTCACCTGCTGGCTACAGTGCTGTCTTTTGTTGCAGGAAGAAGAATAATCATAGAGTTATGCCATGTATCTGTTATTAAAATCCAATACTGTCCCTTATTGCCTTCATTTTAATGTGTTAAATTATGGCTAAGTCCTGGTATGTCAGCAACATCTTCGTGCTGAGAAGAAAAATTAATACTTCTTCAGCTCTGGAGTACTTTGTTGACACCAATGAGTAAAAGCAGAGCAAAGGTACTTCTTTCTCCCTTGAGCAAACTGAGCATGCAAGGAATGCTCTGGTTTGAATTTTTAATTACAGAGGTACATATTTCCCCCTCTCATTTTCTCAGTGCAAGAATGGGTCAAGAAGCTCCTCCATAACTGTCTTGGTGAGAAACTAGTCAATGTATTGTAGCAATTTTTTTCAAATTTGTTTCTTGATTTGGAATGCTTGCGTGAGGATCCATTCTTTTAAATTTGTACAAAAGGCAGGAGAACATGTTCAAACAGGTCTGCCTTAGGTACTGGTGTGCGCTGGCCTTTGATAACCAGGAGTGAGAAGAATGCTGGAAGAGGAAAATCTGTCATGTTTTGCAAACTGATCTTTTCAATCTCCTTGCTGTGCTGATTGTCTATTTACATTTGGCTGCTGTTGTTTATATATAAATTGGTGTTTACAAGCCATGGAAAATTATGCCAGACTTCTGTTCCATTTGTCAGGTTGAGCAACATTTCCAAATGAATAAAAGCAGTGAGCAATTGTGCTGTGTTCTTCTACACAGAAATAATGTAAATATTTCTTTTTGTCTTGGATGAAGAGATGACGTTTAGCAGACTTTATTTATAGGATGTATAGACTTACCTTCCAGATTAAGGCTTTGTGAGCTGTGAAGAAAGAAGCATGCCTGGCTTTTTTGAGACCCAGAGTACGGGTAAGGTGTTGCTTTATTACCCGTCTGTCCTAAAAGACATAAGCTGACTCTCCTCATCCAAGTGACAAAGCTTTTGGCTTGATGATGTTTCCCCCATTTTGGGATTGTAACTTGAAATCTGTCTCTTCACACTCACAGAATGAGAGGAAATGGAGTTGGAAGAGCAGCAAGGGATCAGCAGTTCCAGGGCCCTATCCTTCCAGACATAATGAACAGACTGAGCAAAGCATACCCCAGGTGCTGTCAGGATACTGCAGGGACAGAGATGGCCACTCCCACGGTATTCCCACACAGGGCATGAATTTTGCTTTTCCAGAGCCATTGGGGTTGAGGAAGATATTAACAGAGGCTAAGGGAACACTATGCAGCATCTCCCCTGTCCGATGGCACTGCTTCAGTTATGCCTTTGTCGTGCACAGGGTTTGCTGCAGCTCTGCCTTATTGCCATTCTCATCTTGCAGCAAAGCCAGTTTCCCCCACAATTTTCTGTCTGCAGGTAATATGTGCAAAATCATTAAATTTTCACGTTTTAGTGCAAAGTCCTACCTGACAATATCCAGCTGCCTGCCACCATTTCCAGCTTTTACATCAATATTTAGGACTGAGGCACATATGATTGCTACAACAAATCCTGAGGTTACAAAGTCCTTGTTCCAACCAAGTAAAACCCAGCAAGGGATACCTGACAACCTTTAACTCAGTCCTGGGGAATTTCCATTAGAAAAAGGCCTCATGAAGCCATGCAGAGACACTTGGCCAACCCACTACACAGTGGATTTGGTGTGTGCTTCCTGGTTTCACCCGCCAGGAGGAAGAGCAGCCTACTTACTTATATAAAAAAAGAATATTTAGATATGGAAAATCTAAACCACCTTAGAGCTTTAGGAAAAATGTCTAAAAGACCTATTCAAAATGGAAATTGCAATGTTGGATATCAGAGCAATCCAGCACATCTAAGATTATGTGAGTTACATGGATTAGCTACAGTAATCAAGGAGTTTAATTAGTTTGATGACAAATATTTCACAGTATTGGAGTGTTCTGAAGTCCAGCCTGATGACAATAAGCCTGACAGTTTTGTTTGTCATGCTTTCCCTAATAATATTACTTTCTCTGATTCGCCCCAGTGCAACTAGAAACAGAATCAGGCCAAAATGTTGGCTCTATTTCTGCCACCAGCCAAGGAAAACAGTTTCCATTTTCACATTGCATTGCAGTGTAGCAAAATCTCTAGTAAATTGTTTTTGTGCATAAAGCTGAATGACCTAGGTAGGTAGATAGGGGCTGTTTCTTAGCCGCTCTAACCACGGGCTTTATAATTTTCTTGTATGAAAAATGAGAAAAGGCTTTAAAAATACACTGCAGCATATCTAAACTGGGTTTTACTCTACTCAATGTCTTCATGTAGTAAAGAAATGGTACAATACAAAATATTTGCAGGAAATTTTGAGGCAAAAGTGATCATAAATTTTGAAGTCTCATGGACTGCCATTATACAACAGGCATGGACATCAGCTATCTCACTTTCTGCTTAGGGCAAACCATTGTTCTGTTCAACTTATGGTCTCGCTCCTACCTAGCATTTCTTTATATCTTTACTCCATCATCATTCTGCATCCCTGTTCCCTCTCAGACACAAAACTTGATTGAAGTAATATTTTAGTCACTGAAAGATGGAGGAGGGACTGTCCTTCCTTATCGTCCTCATCCTACTCATTGCCTTTTCCTCTTGACCCAGGGCACTAATGGGGACACACTAATCGCGTTCAAGGATACTCCAGCCCACTGAGTTTTTCTGGATACGTGTGGTTGGTTAAATGAAGGGAAATTTGCAGTGGGAGAGGAGGTATAAAGGTACCCTTGTTGCCCACCAGTTCCAAGCAGTAAGTGTGGTGGTCACAGTCAGAAAGCCAGCATGGTTGCTTTGCTGTACTTGGAATGCAAAATAATTCTATTAACTGCGTAGCATCTCTGGGCAAGTATTAGCTTCCTAACAGCTGCCACTCTCAGCTTCCCACTGGAATAAGTGGCAACCCTCACAACCAGGTACTCTACGAGGCTCATCAAATGCCTGCAGGTCAATAGTCACAACAGTCATTTGAGATGCACAGCGCCCTAAAGTTTTAATTAATCCGGTATACAGTATAAATACTGAAATATGTATAAAAAATTAATTAGGTGGTCTATGCAGCTCTGATTTCTCAATTAGTACTTACCATGCCGGAAAATTATATTACATGACTTTGAGATACCTAAGGAAGCATGGGACTTAGGGGATTTTTTTCCTAATGCAATTATTACTTGTCATCAGCACTTGCTAACTTTGGCCTGTTTCACCTCCTAAAACTCCAAAATACTGGGTGGGGGGAGGGTTTCAGCCATCTCAGTGTTATAGACTCTGCCAGACAGAAGGAAAGTTTCTCCTGTCAGGCTTCATCATACCTGTGTATCAGCAAGTCCTTAAGTTTTCTGCTCATAATGATTTGCTGAGCTCAGAAGTTCATGAGCAGTGAGACATGCACTGGAAGGGCCTCAGAACCTAACAAATTCTCCTCTTTTCTACAGGACCTTCAGCTGAGTGCACGAACTACTCTACTTTGTTAAAGAATACCATTTTATTCCTCCAAGGCCTAGTGTTTGTGTGCAAATAAGCAACAGTACTCAGTAACTGCTACCTTGGCATTGAACTAAACAGCCGTGAAATTGCTTCCCAATTTAGCCCAGGAAGATATTCCTGCATGGACATGGACACATAATCATACCTCTGCTTGTACACCAAGGCAGGACTTCTCATTCTGGCTGTCCTGTCACACCAACACGAATGCACTGCTCTCACTTTGGAGCCAGCTTGTATCTAGCCCGTTTTGCAAGCACAGCAAAGAAGGTGACTGTGCGCACAATATTCAACATTCCCTACATGACAGTCAGTTTCAAATGTACTTAGTCCCCACTGCTGCTATTATTGAAATGCCTCTCACTGTATTTTCTTACTGAATGATCAAGTCAAACTGGCAGGGCCAAAACTCAGTCTTGCCAATGTCAAAACGCAGTAAAATGAAAGAGAAAGTAAACATGCAACCTAAAAGAAAATGGTAAGCATCTGAAGAGTTAATCTATCTCCTGCCCTCCCTCAGAGGTACGAGCAAGTCTAAACTGACAGTTCTGCAGGTGAAAGTTTCATTTCTCACAAAAGTAGAAGAGTACAGGTAGCAGCAGTCAAGTTCATAAATATTCCTCAGAAATGACTTTGAAGAACCCTCTCTATGAAAGAGTATAGCTTAATCTCCAGTTTCATTAATTCCTTAGCTACTGTGCCGAGAGTGCCAAAAATAGGAATTAATCAATACCAAGTGTAGTTACAGATTTTTTTTTTATCATGATGTGTCTCTGACAGAAGCTACTGGCCTGCCCAGCTACCTTTGCCACACATGCAGTAGAATTTAATAAATATATTAAAGATATAAATATTCTAACTTCCTTAAAGCCACTGGTTATAATCACATCATTGTGACTTCTGGCCTTTTACTAGCATCATCTGGAATTAAACCACTAACACCAGCAAACAGCTTCATTGTTTTCTGAGATATCTAGGCCTAGGCTTCTTCCTGCATTTCATTCTTCTAACTTTTGTTACACATCTCTCTTTCTGCATTCTGGCAACTAAGGAAATGCCCTAAAGTTGAGTGACCTCCTGTTAGGAGGCCAATAGGATCAAGTTAGATAGGTACTATGAGGAACACTGTAGAATAAGTCCAGAAAATTGGTCATGTTCAGGAAAATATGCTGGTAACACTTCCTAAGTCATGTTTGTACCACGAAGTCTACAGAGCCAAAATTAACACAACATTATTGAACATAATGCCTCTCAGGGGGCAGCACAACTATCAGCTTAGTCACTAACAGTCACTACTCGGAAAGCATCCCAGATTGAAATGGAAAAGCAAGGAAAGCACGTGCTTTCTCTTGTATGTGAGAAGTAAGATTTAGCCAGGGCATTGTAGGCAATTTCCACAAATGACAACCCTTTGTCTTTGGTCCCTAAGTGCTGTGAGGTAATGACGGGTGTGAATAACCCTCATCCTGTACCACCCAGAGGTATCTGCCTTTCAGAACCCCAGGAACTGGTTCCAGCATACAGTGCACCAGTTTGCCAAATTGGAAAAGAAATTTGTGATTTCAAAACCTGAAAATAAGATAACTAGACAAAGAATCTGTGTATAATACGAATGTCTCTGGACTAAAGAGACAGAAGGGAGTGGGACAAACAGAAATACTTGCTAAAATCCTGCTTGGCCCCACTTCATGCAATATTAAGTAAACTTGCTAGAAAAGATTCTAGGCTCAACCTGGCTTTTAATTAACATGCTGTTTACATCATCTGTTATGAGACTTTACTTTAGATTTGACCCCTTTCCTGTCACAGTCAACAGCAAAAGCACCACTAACATTAGTGGGAATGGGATCAGTGCTTACTTTGTACATATCATATTTAATGAACAAAAAAATAAACCATTATTTATGTTTTGTAGTTATTGGTTATCAGGTTAATATGCTAAAGGCAGCTTGACAGAGAATACTATTAATGAGCAAAATAAGGTTACTGCTTCTGGACTGAGGTCACTTACAAAGAATGTACAAATGAAAATAAGGTTGACTTTTATTTACTTAAATATCTTCCTACATTGAATTCCTTTGGCAAAGTGTCTTTAAACATTTAAAGCCCTGTTTACAAGGACGCTCTGAAAGTAGCTTCAAACCATTATATCCCTAATTGAATTCCCCAGGAGTCCTGTAAACTCAGAGGAAAAAAAGAAAGAAATCATAACATTTGCTAAATCATCTCAAAACATATTTCACTGCAAGGTTATGTGACCTGTTAGGAGTCTGAATGATGACTGGAATTGAACTACTGAAACCTTTTATTTACCAGACTGGAATCAAACAAAAGAGTAAGAATTTTGCCACTAAACACAAATATACTGAAGAGATAACAGGATTAATTATAGACATGTATCTTTTGCATAGGGCAGACTAGATGTAAATTGCTAGGCAAGTGGGCCAAATTATTTAAAGAAAATGACTTTGTGGAAATTAAGTTAAAAAAAATCATGATGTTCAATAACCAATAGTCCGACCACTTCCTTCAATCCAGAAGTTTGGGTTTTTTTCAAGTGGAGTTGCAAAAGCTCCACATAATTTCCAACCAGCTATGCCTGTTGTGTATCATCTGTATGAGACAGATCACACAAGAAGCTACAGTTAACGTCTTAAAATGTGCAACAGCCTCGCATCCCTGTGAGCTTACCTGGCTTGTAAGTTATTCCTGGGGGGAAGAGGAATCCCTGCTGGGCTGCAGCAGCCGCTGCCAGTGTCCGCTGGTCGTGTGGAAAAATTGGGATCATGAGCGGAGGCATGTGACCCTGAACCTGCTAAACAGAAGAGAGCCTCTGATCAGAAATAGCACAAATTTGTCTTGACAGGTATTTCTCCAGCACTGATAGTGTTGTTGCATTCACACAGTCCCACAGAACCTTCACCTTAATGCAATCCCTGCCAACTTCACATTATCACATCAAAGCCCTCACAAACATTGTTTTCCCTCAGTGTCAAAAGTGTAACAGTCTCAGTGAACTGCACATTTCCCTACTTCTTCCTGGTCCTCTATTACTTTTTTTGTTTTCAATTAATATTCCCTGTTCTGGCATAAGGTAAAAAGGTACAAAACATACCAAAGTTTTTATTAAAAGTAGTGTGGTATGTATTTCTATTAATTTTTCACAAGTTTTCTCATCTTTGGTAGCAGACAGCACAGTAACGAGCCTTTAGAAGCAGCCTAACACTGCAGTATCTACTTTGATGCTCAGATTTTAGTAACCTTAGGGAAATTTTAATTCGGACCTCTTACAACATGGTATTGTTCACATAAATACCAACAACTCAGGTATGTATTTCAAAATCTCACACGAGTACTAAAGAGTCTTCCAGTCAACACCACAACTCTTAAGATTTAAGGCTCCAACACTTTGGCTCCTAAATAAACTAACATAGTCTGGCACACACACCTCACTATAGGAAATAAATTTCTTATCAGTCTAAGCATTTTTAAACCTTTATGCACTATCATGCAGCTTGGTAATTATGGAGCTGCATTCAGAGACCATTTCAGAACAAAACCTACTATATCAAATTTAATTTGACCATAATAAATGTACCAAAAAATCACAAACAAGCACAAGGAAAAAAATTCTTCTCACTATATTAGCATTTGTATTCAACATATAGAGAAGTATGTGATAGGATGATCATTGTTAAATCCACATGCTAATTTCTTAGTTCCTTAACTTAGAGTACCTGTGTTTCAGAGACAGTGGCTAGGATCTCAAAGAGCTTTTATCCATCATTCCTTAACCCCAGACCATGATTTTTCTGATTAGCAGTTAAACAAACATATAATGCTCTATATATCAAAGCTGATAAATGTAGGAAAAAATGGGGGTTTAGGTAGAAAAAAAAATTCCCTCATCGTACCATAAATAGGTGGAATTAAACACTATTAAAAACTTAAAGTACACTTCAAGCAATTTTTTGCATTTAATTCCTAAGAAACTTTTTTGGTCAAATCCCATATGTTGACCTATGACATTGTTTAAATAGTGCCAAATTTTCTTGTCATATCCCCATTACTTTCAAAACCATTGATGCAATGCAGAAATGCTACTGTGTGTCTCTATGAGGGTTAATTTACCAACAACCCTTCTCTTGGGAAAGCCCGAAGATGGAGGTTAATAAAGGTCAAGCAAAAAATAAACACTTTACAGTATTTTTTAATCCATTCCTCGGGAAAATCAACTTATAATAAAAAGGTCTTTGTGCAATTACTGCTATGGCACTGGGGCGTGAAAGAAACTAGCTTTACGCAGCTATTTCTCTCATTTTAGCTGAGGTAAGCCTGGCTGTGTGTTTTAGGCTATGCATTAAACTTGGTCAGATTGGAGTTGATCCCCATGTGCCCAGAACAGGCATTCAGCTTTGATAAAAGGTTGCTGTTTTGCTGCATGGTGTTTCTATACACTGGCTCTACAGGAGGACAGCAAAGGAAAACCACAGGCTTTGTCTGACAGAAGCAACTGTACTGGAAGAAATTCAATGCAATACAAGTTGCAAAAATTTGCAGCAGTTCCTAAATAACATCTAATCAAATGGAGCCAAAATCATAAGAAATATCCCCTACATAAAATATTTACATGACACTGCAAAGGTACAAGGCTCCAAAACAGTCTCACAAGACACAGAAGAGATCAGAGTGCTGTGGTTTGAGTGAGGGTGCATTGTGTCAAACTCCATTGTGTCATAAAGATAATTTGAAACATATCATAACCAAATCCTACAATGCATTCCTGTAGATCTTGATCTCCTCAGCTGTACAGAATTTGTTTAAACTCTCAAATAAAAGCACTTCTGTAAGCGTGGGGAATTACCATTTCAAGTTCTTGCTATCTACTCTTCTTCCTACTCTGATTACAGGAGCAGGTCTTCAGTCTATATAAATCAGCATAACTTTGACTAAAGGTTATATGTAGGCTATAAGTTTAGATTTACAATTAAGAGACTTATACAGACAGAAAAAAGGTCATACTGAAAAGCCACCATTCCCTCCCCTGGGTCTTCCCTCTGGCACCTATGAAATACTATTCCTACATAAGTGTGGGTTTCACACAGAATTATTATATACATAGGTATCCATTTTCAGCACAGGTCAACTGAAAAGCACAAATAAGCACTGAAAAGGAAGAGCATGTAAAAGTATCACCGATCACAGAATTATCAAATATATAAAATGAATGCAAAAAAATCCAATTAACACCCTAATTTTAGACAATTTCTATTCCTGAGAGTTTTATTATTATGAAGATGATGGGTTTGATTTTACTGAGGGGGGAGAAATTGAGAGGAGGGGTTGATTGGTGTACTTCATAAAATCGGCTACATGCCCAGAAATTTTAATTGCTGAGATGTTCCTCAGGTCTTTCTGAAAACCAAGACGGGAGCAGATGCCCAAGAAACACTCTGACTCTGCCTCTTCCCATTCGTAAAAATAGCGCATTGTTGGATCGGCACTTTCCCCTTTTGTCTCCTCTGTGCTAAGTCGTTGACGATGCCATTTTTTGCCATCTGCCCCAGAGCTTCATTAAAGATACATGAATGGACTAACTGGGCTGCTATCTTGTGAGGAACAGGTGCTATTGTTTGTCCCCAAAGACTTGCACTAAAGATCTCACTCAGAATACTTGAGAAAGAGCATCTGCAGCAGTCAGTCAGAGAGTAACTTGGCAGAGCCCATGCTATGGGCTAATATGCAAACAGAGGCACTCAGGGGGATTCATTTTCTCTTTCATGAAGTTGTTTTTTTTTTTTTTTAGGGTGTTTTTTGGGTGTTTTCTGGGGTTTGGTTGTTTTTTGCTGTTTGTTTTCAGTTTTGGATGGTGGTTGTTGTTGTTGTTGTTTTGGTTTTGGTTTTTTATTTGGGTTTCTTTTGGATGAGTAGTTAATGTTTGATTTTGAACAATTCTGCCAGTCCGTATTTTTAACTGAATGTACAAACCCTGGAGGTGACTGGAGTATATTTTCTCCAAAATTCAGGTTTGCTACCTCAAATACATTCAACTCTTACATCAAGCTACCTCATGAAATTAATCTTTGTTTCTATCCAACAAGCTCAGGTTTAGCTGTGTTAAACATAAAATTCTGCCAAGATTAGGGAACACTTTAAAGGGGGTGTACCATTCCTTTAATATCCCATCACAACTCTGACTGCCCTTGGGAATTGATTACAGCACTTCCTTGCCTGAGATCTAAGTCAGGAAGCAACTTTAGAGCAAATCAGCCCTGATTAGTTCAAGAAGCAACTTCTAATTTGATTCTCCCTGAAATAATAAAAACTGGTGGCCTGTTTGATAAACTAGGCAAATCTGCAATGCTTTGTCCCACAGTTCTGTGAGTGACAATCTCAGAAGTTGGCTGAACAATCCTCCTTGTTAAAAAGTCATTGATAGTGTTTTACATGGAAAATGTAAGCCAGAGCGATAAATCATACAAAAATAATGCTTTGAATTAAAATGATCTGCCTCTTTTGGATAAGGAGTACAGCACATTTAGTGAGATTGAAGAGGAGGAAGAGTTTTATCTTTAAAAACCAAAGCTGCCTGTACGACAACTAACATTGCAAGTAGAAAAATAAAGGCATTCAGAGAAAAGGGTGGCAGCACTGCAAGCAAAGATGCAGCTCACACATTTTTGTTTAGCTGTGAGGATCACAGATTTCAAGAGCAGAAGTAAGCCCACCCTCTAATGGCAGATGAATTCCTCTCCTTTAGAAGATCAAACTTCGCAAGTCGCCCCTCTCTGCACAGTCTACTTCAAAGAGTAAAAGCGCCATCTTCTCGTGAGAGACTAAGCACAATCTTTATAATATTTTATCCCTTCTTTAAAGCTTTTTTCTTCTTTATTATATCCAGCACTAGTATAAAGCAGTGCAAATGGCTAAATATGCTCTAATTGCTGACAATAATCCAGCACTGCTATTTAAAATCATTGCCACCCCCTTCTGCAACCAAATAGACCACTGGATCCTGTTCTGAAACTGTGGAAATTTTGAGATTTTTTTTTGCATCTAACAGACTACTCCAACACAAGTTAGGTGAGAAACCAATCTTCGAATTTACTGAATTAACATCTTTTTTCTTTAGTGTAGGATGAACAGAATCTTTTGTTTGTGTAATATTGCAGCTGCTGTGAGAACCTAAGTTGCTCATAAGGAGGTTTAGACTTTTCATAGTTTAAATTTTAATTTCTATCTAAGACTTCTTAACTTCTTCAGTAATTGGTACAGCCAGACTACAACTTTAACCTAAACCCTCACTACGGTTTGAAATTCCATAGTAAAAACATGTTGGAAATTTTCTAGTCTCGCATTTAGAAACTGCAGTGTAATAGATTTCCAGGTAATGGCAATATATCAAGATGTTCATTTTCAGACTGCTCAATATATTTTTATATGATAGAATGACTGGCCATAACTGAAAGCTCAACAGGTTTTATTTTAGCTTGATTCATTTTAAAATAAGTCTTAATGGCACTGAAAGAAGTGTTTGTGCTCCCAGAACTATTAGTGCAAGATTTTAAACATCCCATATATGATATGTATTTACCTCAGCTGCATTTCAAATAGTCTCTATGCAATATGTGGCACTGTTACTTTTATATCAGTTAGATTTTTTTTATTATTATTTTTATAACTTGTGTTGGGCTTTGTTGCTTTTTGTAAGAGAAGAAATATTAGAAGTTTTGATAATTTAAATTTTATTTCCACAAAGTCATTTTGGGGGATGCTGCAAGGACACAAACAGCATTTTGCATTAAGTAGGGATTTTTATGAAAAATTAATATGTGTAAGTCAGAGGGACTGTGTAAATGTTAAAAGCAGCTATATATTAAGATTTCTACAGGTTTGAGCTTAAATCTCCTCCCCAGTTCTGCCGATGTCGTAACAAACTCATGCCATCACTGACCCCTTTCATGGATCCAAGAATTATCTGCTTAGGAAAACGGCAGAGGAATTGTATGATAAAATGGGGGGTTTTTTGCAAGTGCCTTTGGTTACAGTTGAATGGTGTGGCTGTTTCTTTTGTGCTGTTCTGGTGAAACAAAGTGACTGCAAGGCCGGGTTAGTTGCCCAGCTCAGTTATGAAGGATCTGGCTGCTTCATGTGCAAGTGTGGCTGAGCGTTTTGGTCTGGGCTCAGAAATGAAAGTGGTAAACTCCCCAGGCTTTGGCTTAATGGCCATAGTGCCCAACATCCTCTGATGTAAAGGTAACATATGAGGGTGGATCCAAACACTTAAGTGAGAAATCCCCTCTAGCAAATAACCCCAGGGAAGCACCTGTGGCTTGGCATGAGGGCGAAAGGCAACTGCAGAAAGATGAGCTCCAGAAGAGCCAAAGTGATTCCCCCAGTCACTGTGCCATAGCTAGGACACTGATAATCATGTCAATACAACTCCCACATTGAAAATTATTCAGAGACTCCTTTCTGCTCTTGCTAGCAATACAGAACCACGTGAGATCTATCTGTGTAGGGAGGTATATTGTGTTCTAATTTATCTGCCACCTAATTATCTACAGTCTAATTGAAAAATGTTTCCTCTCAATGAAAGTACATGAGCCACAAAGAAAATGTCTGCCAATGGGATCCCAGGGGGAAGTGTTGGCAAATAAACTGTAAAAAAGATACCATAGGCTTGCAAAGTGAGAACATTTCAGGCTGGAAATACTATGGAAAAAATATGTAGCCCACTATTGCATTTGTAAAGGGATTGTAACAGCTATTTTCTTTCTTTTCCCCTATCATTTTTTTACATTTGTCCAGTGCATCAGCATGATTTGGAGATTTAAGTCTACTGCAGTGGCCACAACATTAATGTGAAAATTGCAACCATGATCATACAGCAAAACAGAGGATCCTTATTTTTTATTATGTTTTTTCTCTACCACTTTGAAACTTGCAATGAAATAAATTCCATCTGCTTGGGAAATCAAGAAGGAAGCTACAGCAAAATACTGACAGCATCACTGAAAACAGAACCATTTCAAACACTAGATACCATTTCATTTCTATTAGCTTCTCATTATGTTGCCCTGTTTTTATCTAGCTCCTTAACTATCTGGAAATATAGAATTCAACTAAGGATGATCTCATGAAGTTAGGAGTATGATAAATGGTAATTAAATCTATTTAAATTGTCTGTATTTTAAGAAACTCTCACTAGGAGGGATGGAGAACATCTCTGCTATAGAGAAATAAATAAAACATGTTATGCAAAAGTGAATTTATGGTTCATTTGGAATTAGAGATCTACTACCTTTTCAATCCATACAAATGCATAATCTTGTCAATTAAATATTATTGTTAAGGTCTAGTAGTATGTTAAAATCACTTTAAAGTGCAACTAAGGAAAATTCATGTGTGTTTATTACTCCTTAAGGGTCTATTAGTGGGTATTTTATTCAGATTTGTGTTGTAAAATCTGCATAAACTCAGCATATTGTTATCCCCATGTGTGCATTTGTTTGGTTAAAGCATAACAGCAAATCTCTATTACTGCAACTTCTGGAAAAGTCAAGAAAACTAAAACAGTCCTAATTTTAATCAGATACAAACAGTTATCTCTACAGAAGTGAGGAGTTGACTATTATGCAAATTGTCACAGTTAGTGGTCACCAAGACATCACAGAAGACTGAGCAAGTCAATTATTTCAGATATTTCCAAAGACTAGTGAAGATGTATGTTTCTTATCTGCACCTTGTCTTATTCATGCCAAAATAAGAAAAATATTGCAGCTTAATGATACTTGTTGATATTTTTTTACACACGAAAGCTCCATTACTTCAGCTCAAATCTAAATATAAATTATGTTGGAAATCCCTTATTAGCTATGTTTTTATGGTGATATCAAAATGTGCAAGATTTTTGGAGTACATTGACATTTCCTGTTGGTGGAAATATTTAGAGCAAGAGATGCTTTAAAATTTGTGTTTGGCATTGCTACTTTAGAGCAGAGTTTCTCCCCACACATCTTTTCAAGACAGAAGTGGTTGGTTTTTTGGGTTTTTTTTTTTTTGAATACTAACCATCACTAGTTATTAACATGAAACTAATTCCCTCAATGTGCAGTATAAAAAAATCATGTCAGATCAGAAACCGATTGTTACTAAAGGAATTATTGTCTTTCACTTTGAAGAGAATGTCCAGCAGAAGTAGGAATAAAAACGAAAACATCTTTCAATGACTCTGGTCAAAAACCCTTCTGCACTGTAGAGGTAAAAAAAGGTGCAACAAAACAGAACATATTTAAATAAATATAGAATATATCTGAAATTCAGGGGAGCACGGATGAAAATGGGAATTCTGCCATTTTCTTCACTGTGGGAAGAATTTTGTCCTGAGCAGCATATTCTTTTAAAACCTTTCTATATTTTCACTGATATTCCAAGATTTGTAACTATGTTATAATGTCTCTACATAAGGTCTTAGATCTACCACATACTTTACAAGTGTTAATTAATTCAAGTTCAAAGACCCATTCAGGAGAGAGTAGAACACCTACAGTTCACACAGGAGGACCCTCAAAGGGGCTTGTATTTCTTTTCCAGGGGCAGAAGTGATGATGTATGGTGGATAGAACCAATTCCATTGTGATCTGCTGCTTGCTAACCTTTACGTCTCACTACACAGTTTTACCAAGAGCCGCCCAAGGTGCAGAGCTAGGGCTAAGGAGGGACATGCTCTGTTGGAAACCCAGGAGGCAGTTTTGGGCTGGTCCATGCCAGCACCGCACAGTTTGGCCCTCCAACACTTGCATAATAGCAGGATACAAGGGTGGAGGTGAGGCAAAAAGGAGACATTTTTCCCATTCCACCCAGTCCTATGGTTGATTTTTACTGGTATTGATAATAAAGAAGAATAAATTCAAAGAGAACGAGAGGCAAGTGTTGCTATTTTTCCTCAAGCCTAAATGCATAATATTCAAGAGACTAGGTCAAAGGAGTTACTCTCATCCAGTGAGAATATTCCCACTCCTGTATATTTTTGAAAGATATTTAATGCAGAATAGTAACCTAGATAACTTCCAGAAATCATATGATGTTTATGGAGTGTTTAAATTGAAACACAAAAGGTTATCAAAGGCAATTATGTGGAGAACTAGCTTAATGCAGAAAACTCCTGTGTCTAGAGATCAAAGTCGAATCAGAATACTGATCACATGCAAAAATTAATTTGTTCCATCTCTTCATAGGATTCCTCAGATTTTGGCATGATTTGGCCATCTTTACCCAGAAAAGGATCCAAGGAACTGGTGTGTTTGCACAGTATGATTGAGGTGATTGCCACCACTGGTACACGGAAATTATTGCAAATCTGGGAGCAAGCACCGGAGTTTCTAAACTTGCAGTGCCATACATACAGCCTGCGTGCTGCCTACACCAACTATCTCACTCCAGTGGATTTCACGGGCTTCTCAACCTTCTACAGCATTTATTATTAATCTACAAAAACACTGTGAAAGAACAAAATCACTGGAAAGGTAAAATAAGGCAGGAAATCAGGAGATACCTAAAATGGGCACTGGCTATTTCTTATCCAACTTTGGGTATTAAAATTCCAGCAACAGCTATAGCTCAGATATAAAACCACACTGCTGTGCTGCCTTCTCTGCAGAAGATCCTGACACTCGGGAAGGAACGCCAAATCTTCCCATTTTCTGGCTTTCCCCAATTTGTCACAACTCCAGCGCCACTTCAGGCGCGCTTTGGGCTGGCGAGCCGAGCTGGCCGTGACTGCGGTGACCGCGCTTAGGTTGGAGTGACCCCGGCTTGGAGCCGCGCTCCCGGCCGGGGCAGCTCCTCCGGATCGGCGCGGCGCGGCGCGGCAGCGGTGCAGCCGCAGCAGCTGCAGAGCTGCAGCAGCGGTGCAGCGGGGCCGCAGCAGCGGTGCAGCAGGGCCGCAGCAGCGGTGCAGGCACAGCAGCAGCGGTGCAGGCACAGCAGCAGCGGTGCAGGGGCAGCAGCAGCNCCGCGCGGTTGCCGCGCTCCGGCCGCCGGCTCCGCCGCGCTGCCCCCGGCCGGGACGGTCGGTGCGGGCTCAGAGCCGCGCAGCGCTCCGGGACAATAACAATGGCCCTTTGTCCAGCTGCGGCCGCTTCCTCCTCCGCAGCCAGGCCTTATCTGCTCAGGAAATGCCTGCTTTAACTGACAGGTAGGAGATTAAATCTACA
>WBMY01006898.1:137623-177984 GCA_013397315.1 Donacobius atricapilla
TTTTGACGGGGATGGTTCAATGATGTTTGTGTTTCCAGGTTTTAAAGTTTCTTTTGTTTTCTCTAGCGTCAATAACTATAAAACAACTAAGTCGGTCAAAGGATGCCTTTAGTTTTAAGAAACAAGGGGATATTTTTGAGAGGCTACTTCTCAAAGAAAGGATCATTTTCCAGACACACTGTCTGGTCTTCCTGACTTAATGCATGCTCAAAACAAAGTTTTGCCTGACTAATGAATGCCGGGCTGACACCCCCCACCCCTTCTCTCTCTGTTTTTTAATCATCAATCACCTATTTCTCAAAACATTACTTCATTTTTGTTACACCTTCTTGCCTTATTTTAAAATAATATTGCTGGCTGTTTATTTCAAATGAAAGGCACGGGGAACTGATGAATTAAGTGTTTATAAATCTGAGTTTTCAGACTGAAAACAACCCTTCCATAATGCAAAGTCTTTATAAGTAAAACCTGTCCTTTAGCCCGGGTTTCTTCTGGCCATATATTACTCCCAGTAAACCCTGCTACAAGAGCTAAACGAGTGCTATATACTGACTATGAGAAGGGCAATGTTTGAGGAGGAGAGCCTCAGAAACTTACTCCAGTGGAGCAGGACAGACTCTCAGGAACACTGTGGCCCACAGCATTCTTGTCTTTCTATATTTAAGACTCCATTCTCTGCCAATCTGCATACGCACCTCCAGTTAATGTCACGCGCAGTTGTGTGAGCACACAGATGTGCTCAGCGACTGGCATACTAAAACACCTCTTCACTCTAGTCAAATTTAATAAATGAGTTTTCCCAGTGTTATTAATATAGATGCTCAATAAGGAAGATCTTGTAAACCACCGAATTGTTGCTCTAATGGTTAATCATAATTAAAAGGAAAAGAAACAGGAAGAGTAGTCAACATCTTAATGTTTTATCATTCACATTACCTCTATAACCCTCTTGCCTCTCCTGGGGCATTCTCTTCCATACCCTTTTGCAGCATGTTGGTTTCCATATTATTTTATTTAACCTTAATCACAGCATTCATCTCTGAGTTTGAGAGGAAGCTGTAACAGAGCTACCCTACGAGCTGCCACTCAGAAAATTCAGTTTGGCATAAAATTAAAAAAGTATGCAATAAACTGGCTGAATCCATAGGGAATCCCTCAAACAGCATGGATAATGAGGGGAATCCATAACAGACATAAACAAACCCAGAAAGATGTCTGGGGCCAACATCATTATGTAAGATATATGCCCAAGATGTATGGGCATACGTTTGAATGTTCAAACTAAGCCTGTATTAGATTGATTGAATCTCAGCATGGGGTTCAGTTAATAAACAAACCTTGCCTTCAGAAAATATTTGGAGCTGAAATCATGTATTATAGCCAGGCACCTACTACATGTGGCACTAAGATGCCCTCCTACCTTAAAGGTTTGTTAAAGCAGGATGCTAAAGGAAATTAGAAATCCCTACTACCAGAGGAACAGATACAATTTTCAGGTTAAGTGGCACCATTCTAAAGGCAGTTATTATCCACAGACTGTATTTCAGTCTATGCACCAGGGGCATATGAAAAGAATTCACATTAAAAATTAGAAACCGTTTTGAATCTTTGGGCTTTGATTCACACTTCCCATGTTTTTTAAACATGTTACTCATATTCTCATAAAGGATACAACAATAATGCTAGCAAATCTTTCTGGTAATTATTAATTTCACTGTAGAATAGCTTTTTTGCTATGCTTGGCTTGTTAAAAAAATGCATTTTGCTCACCTCAGGGTACACCATTAGCTTGCATATTTGCTCTTTTCCTTTTTTCCCAGGTTTTGTTTAAATATTCTTCTTAAACCTGTATATTAATCACTGCTCAGAGGGTGAAAGAATTTGCAGGAGTAGCTGAAGTACTACTTTTTTCCTAAAGTAGGAACTAGTTAGTGCTGACACTTTTTATTCATTGGAAGATGAATGGAAGAGAGATAGAGAAAGAAAAATAATTAAGAGTAAGGATGAAGGCTGACTTGGTGGTAGAGAGTCCAACAGATCAGTCTAACATAATAAAATCTTGCAAAATTTTGAGCTGCAATAGCATGTCCTAGTGACAGCCAGATCCAGAAAGTTACCCTTGTCACAAGTTTGGTCATTGGGTCAGGTTATCAGGAAGCAAGAGTAAGATTTCTACAAAAATACCAATCCAAATAAGCTTCCAAAATCATAACAGAAGACAAAAACCTTCTTTCAATAGCTCTGTTCCAGTTTTTACATTGGTGTTTACCTGTGAGCTACTGTGCTCCATTTTGAAGCAGTATTTTGGTGTTCAGCTGCACAGGGAACAACTGCAAAATATTTCAGAATGTGTTCCTGTAGCGCCTTAGTTCTCCAGCACCGTGTCCACATGTGAACAATGTTTAAGTGCACTGAAGATATCTTTGAGGGAATTGGTTTTCTCCTAAAAAGTGGACTGTGGAAGTTTGTGTGTAGTACTTGCCATGATAAAGGCCCACATCTTAACAAGCAGAACCTTTCCTAATGACTTTTTTTTTAATAAAAGTGGATATCTCTACACACACACACACACACATATATATATATATTTGTGTGTTACTATGTTTATGTATTTCACATTATAAATATAAAAGCATATTCTACATATACACAGGTCTATATAGAATAGACAGATCTGTACATATATCTATAACACATTTCTGTGCATATATTTTTTACAAATAATCTTTACTAGACATATATTTTACATATATATATGTATATGGGGAACGTGCTTTCCTCTTGTTTCCCAGATCCCCCACTCGGGATTTCTGTGTTCTTAGATCCATCCATTTATACAATTCCCCTGCTGTACTCCTGGATAGTCTCAATTTAAATTACTTCCTGGGACACATAAAACCTGTACTTCTGCAAAGCTTACTCTGGGCAGACGACCTTTATCAGAAGTTGTACTTTAGCATGATACATTTAACAGGTTTGCTGCTGAGTGAAGCAGTCAGCAAGCCAGCTGGGCTAATCATAGTTACTTGAGTAACAAAAAGAAAATGTTTTCAAAATCATTCTATCACTCACATCTATTATTGCAGGATTTCTTTCTGTCTCTTCTATTTATCAAATAATTTTTTTTCTCCTTCCCTCAATCTCGTCACTCCTCACCTTCAATCTCTTTACAAAACTCTTAACATTTACTCTCACTTTGTCTCTTTTGGGGGATAGGTTTTCTTGTGTGCAAGGTAGTTATCCAGCAGTAAATTCTCCTTTTTAGGCCACTGATATCAAGAAACTGATGCCCAAAAAGTTGTCAATAAACTTCCACTATAAGGAAGGAGACCATAATGAAGTACATTTGGTTTTCTTGTCTTTAGGATGGTCATTGTCACAAATTCAGGGAAAGCTTAGACATAATAGTAGCACCACATCAAGGAAATTAGGACACCTACAAACATCTGGTTTTTAAGATAGGCACATGAGCTGAAACAAATTAAAACTGTGATTTTCTAAAACCCTCCTACTGCACTCAGATGTCTTCAGAATAAACAATTCTCTGACCCAAACTCCCTGTTTTGTTAGCCCGTGATTTTCTCCACCAGCTTTTCAGGTAAATAAGACTTTTCAGCCTGTAATTTTCTATTTCAGTTTAGGTACCCCTTTGAAAGGACTTTTTAGGTTGTTGGTGTTTGGAGTTTTTTGTTTCTTTTCTCATTATAATCAATCTAACTCCAAAAGTGGAGCAGAAGAAAATACAAGAAAATAGGATACCAATAAAAAAATTCTGAGATGTAAGGGCAAATGGGCTGAATGGGATTAACGTGAGATGCACAGTCCAGCTAATCCACATGCTTATTTTTGACCACATTGGTATTGCATTTTAAGGGACATGAAGGGGAGAGGTGTGGTAATGTATTTTAAGGAAAACAGAGGAAGAGGTTTTGTTTACTGTTGGTCAGTAATGTGTAGAAATTATTTAGTGCTTAGACCCAGAAATGTCCATCCATGCTTTTTAGAATATATCAGAGGTCTCTGTGATATTATTCCTATCTGTCTGCTTCATTTTGCAGCTGAATAAAGCAATAGAGCAATACCCACTGCACATTCATCCTCACGTGCATCTCCGGTATCGCTGCCCACAGGTGGCTGATGCACATGGGACTGTGCTGTTTGCAGCTCTGTTACAAACAGCAGTACTAACCCAACTCATCTCAGCATTCATGTTGTATTTTTTCAGTGTACATCTTGATTCTTCCTCCTGGAAGCTTGGACCATGTTCAAATCTCTCATTCATTTTCCATACTCACTGTCTGACTGGCTTTTGCTGTTACTACTCACTGCTATAACCTCTGTGCTATCCATAATAAAAATCTTTCCCATCTGAGTTGTCTGCCATGGTTACTGGAAATCTGCTGCATGTAGCATTCCCAAGAGCAGGAAAGGAAGGTACCTTTACTACAGTTGGATAAATATCACCTTTTCTTTAAAAGGAACAGTTACCCTCACTGAAACCACGTCTAATGGTGACTGCTAAGCTACCCCCACCTCTGCAATAGAATTCCTGTTAATTTGCATGTTACTCCTTCTGGTGTTGACATAATAACTGTAGTTTATGCTCCTTTTCACTTTTCATCCCTTGCATTAAGAAAAAAAAGACCACTTCCCTAATATTTCACAAAACTTCACCAGAAAATATAGCTAGGGTAAAAACTATCTGATCCCTGCCTACTTATGATGCTTTTTAACTGAGTTTGCATGTTAATATATTGCATGCTTTGTTTGTAAATGTGCTTCTGAAATAAATGAAGCATTTACAAATATGATTAATCTACAGATTCAGAAGCATGCAATAAAGAAACAAATTGCTGAGTTCCCTTGTCCTTTTACACAGAAGCTAAAACACAACTTTCAAATGTCTAAGACTACCTAGCTTTATTTTTTCTTTCAATAAAGTTGTTTAAAATGGACGTTTTCAGCAACCAAATTTTTACTAAGTTCCTGGTTCCAGTTTCATTTATACTAGTGTAACTCAGAAGCAACTGCAACATATGCTGTAAACCAACACCAGTGTAAACACTGTGTAGATGAGGTCAAAATAAGGCTGTTATTGTATGACTTTTAAAGTGCTCATGTAGATTAATATTCTCACCCCTTAACAGATTTAGACACATCAGCACGAACACAGAAATGCAACAAGTTGAAAATTCAAAGTACATTCACCAGTGTATTTTATGCCACTCACATTTTCAGTCAGACCACCCAGAGCAAAGAAAAGAAAAAGCCACAACAAAAAAAGCCCTCTGCATTGTTTGCAATAATATGGAAGGAAATTGAGTGTATATTCTCTTCTTCCTGTATTTTCCAGCTAGATTAAGCTGTTGTCTTCACAATTGCCTCCCAGCTGCTGTGACTTGTGAAAACAACAGACCCTGCTCTGTTGTCTGCAGAAAGCCTGGATTGTTATGAGTAACTTTATTGCAGGCACATGAGTGTGTTAAGACTTTAAAACACGCTCAAATGTCATGTGCACACCCAGTGACGGGCAAGAATAATTATGAAAAAACAAGAATTCTATGTCTACGAAACAGTGTCAGACAAAATGGGCCATTCATTGTGTTCCTTTGGGAATGCTTGGACTCTCCAGCCAGAAAACAAAAAAGGCACTTTTTTCCTGCCGTAGGCTGAATACTTAGCTTTGCCATCTGAGCCCTAAGAAAACATGGGCCCCCTCTCTAACTACTGGCTGGCCCGCACACAGTAAAAAGTATTAATGTCCCCCTTTTTTCCAGCAGTTCCCTCTGTGTAGGCTGCGGCCAATGTAAAGTCAATGCAAAGACAAAACAGTTTGCCTAACATTAGTAAAAAAAACATAACTCTTGTGCAGTCTGAAAATCCCTCTGACACAGAGAGGTTTTATTCTAAGGCATATCCCCTCTATTCTTCGGCGAGTTACCGTAGCTACTGTTAATGCTTTTAGCAGGTAATAACTGCTGCCTGCTGCTCCCCTTCGAGCTTTCCAGAGGTCTGTGGATGAATCAGATTGCATACAATTGTTAAAAATTATTATCTAGTTGCCTCATTTGCTACTGTCTGTTTTCACAGTAGGTCTTCCAAACAGAATCTGTCTGCCCCAAAAGGATTCTTAGAAATGGAAACATAACATGGTTCAGCTCAACATCAGGTCATTTTGGTATTAGTTTTTTCCTCACAGGTGGACTAACTCCAGTCTCATCTTAAAAGTGATAAATTACAAGCAAATGAAAAGCTTTTTGTGCTATTTCTAATAATAATAATGTCTGTGCCAGACACCATTTGTCTAACATACATTTTTTAAGCTAAGGAATCACATTTGTTCATATTTTTGGTCTAGTATCTATTTAGCATATTCAGCTAAGTGTTTGTACATCTTTAAAAGAGGTGACCATATCAATTCTGTATTAAATTGGAGCAATGTTTCACAGAAATAGAAACACAGTAATTTGGAAAATCCTTGTTTGCTACCCATAAAAAGACAAGAACTATTTTTATGAATTTGGCACAGTGTCTGAATATGGATTTGCAGGTTATTATTTAAGACATTTAGCAAGGATTCTACCTTGCCATGCTGAGAGCAGGCCAGGAAATGAGAAAACAATGGAATCATAATTCAGAAGGGTTCTAGTGCATCTGTATGTTCATAAGGAGTGACAGAAGGAAAAAGGAAGGGCAAACTGTAACTCCCACAGTTTCCTGGGTTGTTATTTTCTTCGCTAAACCCTCTTACTCTACGTAGAGATAACATAAGAAGATTACATCTACAGCATTAAATGGGTTTTGAAAGGATATAGTGCTTTAACATTAAATTCTTCCCTTCTTCAGGGCATGAACTGTCCTTCCTTATTTGTACAGCGTGTAAGTAGCACCTACCAGAATATGACAGTGATCCTGACTGGGGTCTCAACCAACTGTGCAAATATTAGTACTTGTAATATTATAATAGGAGGCCATTATGGTTAATATTGTGTCATTCCAAGATATCCCAGAGAGACATATCAAAGATGAATGTGCACAGGTAAATTGTCTTGTCCTTTTCTAGAATCTAAAGCAGAAAGGTTTCAGACCACTTCCTGTCACTCCTAATATGAAAGTACAGGCTTAGCCTCAAACATGTATTTAAATCAGAAACATACAGTACTATGAAATGAACCATCAGGCCATCCATGAATTTGTTTTAACAATCCAACAACATCACCATTTCTCATTCATCCACTTAGCTTAATTTTCCTACCATCACTTTCACTGCTGAGGTTGTCTCTATTAAGCCATTTTTTGTGCATCATTAACTTTTAACCAGGCATCGATAGCTTTATTGTTTAAATTGCGTATGACTTTATTTAACGTCAGCATTTTTTCTGGCTCCTGACATGAAGTCACATTTTATAACTAATTAAATTGATCCCTGGGAAGCAGAAGCCACTAAACGGAATTATTCGTACCCAAGTGTCAATATATTAAATCAAAGGGCTAATGAGTTGGGTCACTGCTTCTTTTATCTGAAAGCTGCTGCAGAATAGAATTCGTACCAACCTCGACTTTCTGCTTTAACAATCAATTTTATTTAAATGAAAGGTAGCTAATTAATAGATTTTGTTATAGCTGTAAATAATACATTTAACCCTATTTTTACCACTTGCACACATGTTAAGGTCACTCTTTTAGGCAGAAAAAAGCTTTGTTGATATAAACTGTCTAAAAGTGTATTTTTTGAACTCCCCATGTGTAAGGAACATTACTTCTAAGTCATAGGAAGCTTCCAAAATTACTTAAAAGGTGTTTTGGAAGTAAACAGTTTTGAGAACTTTTCAGTTTTCTATTATAGGCATAAATCAAGATGAAAATTTGCCTCTTGGAACTGACAATACTGCCTAACGAAAGTGATTAAGAAATGACTAAATTTGTCATGTCAGCTTTTCCTATAGCTCTTGCAGCTGCTGAGTAATATTTTGGATGCTTTCACTATTTACATCTGGACACTACTTTTAAAATTCATCACCTAATAATTCATACCACTCACAGATTTAGTCATAGTTCAGCTTTCTTTGACAGAAGGCTTGTAGACGGTTCAAGAGAGCTATCTTTACTGAAGTTGTCTTCGACTAGTCTGTTTATGTCCAGATTGTTTAAAAAGACATTCTGAAAATCTCCCATGTCTCAAAACCACATTTTAGTGCCTATTTGTTTTGCTTGAGAACCAATCAACTTCTCTTGTTTCATAACCTTTGGAGAGCTCACCTATATGGAAACAACAAGTCCACTTTGACACTAACTAATGTTTATAAGCTATTTATAAGCTATGATCAGGCTTGAAGTCAAAGGACATAAAAAAACCATCAAACAAAATCAGGTTGGGTGCCACTACCATATTTTTTTTGAGTGGGGAAGCAAAGATGGGTGAAAATACACCTTCTTGTAGCAGCCGAAACAACTAAAGTTTTGATACAGCCTGTCATATGCATAAGATGATCAGAAAAGGGGGTGAAATAAGACTTTCTCTCATTCATTCATCCGCTTACCCACTGCAAATAGGACCCTGAATGGACTGTGACTGGGGCACCACCAGCTCACTAATCTACATCTATGGCTGCACCCCTCACGCAAAACAAAGAAAGAAATTATAAACTGGTTTCAAAGAAATACCTGAGCAACCATTGAAAAGCAAGGTTGGGATTTTTCACTTGAAACTAATGGTTATTTTAATACATAATGGTGAATTAAAAATAGGATGGCAGCAATATCCTCCTAAAACTCGGGTTTGTTGTTTCACCACTAAGATCAAATGCAACACAAGGAACACCACAGATCTTTTTTCAAAAATGCATGTTCTGGTACCCACACATCATTTGCTTTCTCAAAGAGTAAATTAGGGGGTTTCGGCCGGCACAGTGGTTGCCTTATAAAACAACTTTAAATAGTCACTTTTATCCATTTATAAATGAATATACTTTGGAGGGTCAAGTATGTGCTGTTGTTTCACACCACAAATGTTTTCTTTCGCTTCCAATGGTTAAATGTCATGAGAGCGCTTGACCCCACTACAGAACATCATTCAGTATCTGGGGGAAACCACAAATACGGTTGTACCTGTGGCTTGCATGAGATCATTTAAAAATAAAATATCATTTCAAAAGTGGATTCTGTAATAGTGAGATATTTGCACCTACAAATATTTATTAAATACAGGCTGCCTTAATATGTATATTCTGTAGTCTTTATTCTTCTCTAGTATAAGAGGGTTTCTTTCAAATACATAAAACATTTGGAGCTATAGCAACTCTGTCTCATAGTTAGATTAATGGGATACCAGAAATGGTCATTAAATATACATGGAATTTTTATTTTTTCCCACTTAGATGGCTCAGGAAAAAAAAAATCTTTTTGATAAAACTGGGAAAGTTCTACATGAGTATTCATGTATTTGATAGAAATAAAGAGTACTGCCTTTAAAGAAAGAGGTAAAATACAATGGTGCCTACAACTCCGTCAGCAACAGTTTCTGTGCAAAGCACAGAGGGAGTTTCATGTAAAGAATGTTTCAGAATTGTGTTACAGAGTTATGTTGTTGCTGGAATTCACTGAAAGCAAATTGCTGTCATGGTGCTGGAGATGCACTGTAAGTGCTTTAAGATAGACAACCGTAGCAAAATCCATTGATAGTATTCCAAAAATCAAGCTGTAACTGCTGCACCAGCGGCATTTAAAAATGGAACAACAGAGTTGAAAGAAAAAGAAAAGTTTGATTCAGGAAAGGTTCGAATTGTCATCATTTACAATGGCACCAACTGTTGGCAAAACATGTGGGTAGCAGAGGAGGAGAAGAAAGCCTTGTTTTCCCAAAGTAAAATGGTTCACTGCACATCACCCAGTTAATGTTCAACCAATACTATAGTTAAATCACAGAGAAATCTGTTCCTTCAACTAAGCTACCTAGCAAGGATCTTGATGATAAATTTGAGGTTCAGTACTGCCCATGAGAAAACAAAACATGTGAACAATATAAAATCTACCACTAAATATTTAGCAGTGGCCAAATAGAATTGCTGGGAAACTTCTCTGTCATCACATTCAAAAATTGGTTTAGCGTATGGGTTTGGAGAGTTCTGCAAAAATAGCCCTTACTAGGGATATTTCCAAATTGTATTACATGCTGTCTTTCGCCAATGATTGTAAAATTATCTATTTAATTTATTTAAACTCTGGACTCTTTTATTTTTAGAAATCAGCAACCTGGAACACATGATTGAGGAAAAAAATTAATTTCTTATGGTTTAAAACAAATCACTCCTTTTTATCTGGTGTCTTCAGTTTCTAGAGAAAAAAAAATTATAAATACTAGAGCCAAAGAAATTATATTATGGGTGTCAGTATTAGAAAAAGTTACTCAGGATTCATAAGGGAGTTGGAGATAGACACATAAAATCCTGTTACCATACCATCAGTTGGGTTTTGGGGAGAAAAGTGGGATGGGAGGGTTTGCAGATGTTAAACACAAGCACAGACATTAATAACCATTAAAATGGAAAAAGAATTGCTCACTAACATGCTAATGCCAATACTTTAAAAGAATTTTTCCCCTAGTTTTTGCCAGTGATTTCACTGTTATGCCATTGCTGTTACTATACTCCAGTGGAAAGTGATTTGTTGATATCCCCTTAGGTCATTCCAAGTTGTATGGAGCCTACAGCAATTAGCTGCTCATGTTTCTGTCAGTTTTCTGGTACTAGACCTTCCTTTTCATGAGATTTTTTTTTCCCCCCTGTTAATTTATATTAGATGTTTGTGGTTCTCTTGCTCTGAGCTATACAGATAAGTATTAAGCTGAAATCCTTGAGACCAATATAGTGTTCTTTGTACTCTTGAGTTAGCACAACAATTTCAGAAGGCATCTAACAGTCTGCATGAAGAAAGGCAGAGATAATGTGGTAAGAAACATGAACTATTTATGTACATTTTTATGGTTTATCTTGGCAAATTTTTGCTTATGATTTTCTCTAAAATGAGAGCTTTTGGATGCCTACATATACAGACACAACTAGCCTACATGCAAATTTCCAAACTGATGCTACATTCAAAATTGTTGAAGCAAAAGGACAGAATATCTTTATCGCTTCACTCCTTTGGAATTTGTATTTTAAATTCTGCCTATCTATATATTTGTGTGCATCTATTACCTTTTCTCCACAACTTTATTAAAGCCAGCATTTTTTGATTAGTTAAAAATGAACAAGCTTTATGGATCCACATGCTTTTGGTGCAATAAACTGAAGGTTCAAATTTTTTAACCTAAACAATCTGGTGCCTCATTTGCAGGTGTACTTTGGAATTATATGTCTAAATTATTTCCACTTCATCTGAAAAGAAGTAGTTGTAATTAATTTCTTCTGCCACAAGCTGTGCCTGGGAAGTTGGTAGAGTAAAACCAGGCTAGTCTGAGGAGCAGCAGGACACTAAAATACATCAGTAAGATGCTCAAGATATTTTAATGAAATTTAGGAAGCAATAATTGCATTGGATTTCTCTGGCAAGTTGAATATACATCTTTCTGAAATATACATAGCAGTTATCATACATGAAATTTATTTTCATTCATTCCCTAAGCAAAAAGAAGGATAATTAAAAAGCAGAGCTCTAGGAAACTGGATGATTTCATTTTGCAAGGATTTGTACAACCACTTCTTTATTTTTGTGCTGAATTACTCAAAGTGAAGCAACAGCTAGCTGATCCAAAGTCAGAAATCATGCCAGCCTCACATGAAAATCACTTTCCGGACGTTTAAATGCATTCTAGTTAAGTTTGAAGCATGTAAATTAATCTTGCTAAGGGTGAAATTAAAAGAATTCCAGTAGCAGATTAGTATTACTGGTTGAAAGACTAGTAGTGATAAAATATTTCTCAAGTACTACAGAAAATCATAGAAAAGAACTGAAGGCTTAGACACACTCACTGACAGAGAAAATTTGGGATTTTGCTAGTGCTAACAGGCATGCAAACAATTTTTCCAGGCCACTTTCCAAAAGCCTCTGAGAATACAGCCTTAAGTGAGTATAGTTTTTCATGAAGGATAACAAACTGACAGCCTAAAAGATGGAAAAATTATTAGGCAGGTACAGAGTAAAAATACTATCACTAGTGGGGAAAAAAAAAAAAGAATGGATCAGTGATAGTAAAAATTAAATGAGTCGGTGATATTTCATCTTTGTGTTTATCTATCTCTGTACCATATGGCTTTTGTACTTTCTGTGAATCACAATGAAGCATCAAATGCAAAAGTCAAGAGGCAAGTTCACTATATACTTAAAAAGAATTTGCAAAAGTGACTCTTTCTGTCAACTTCTCCCATTCAAATGCCTGAATGAACAGGCTTTATAAATATGGGGTACTCATGGAAGCCTGCGCAGCCAAGTATGCCTGCAACCAGATATTTCCTATGTGAATAGCTAGACAGGGAATTTTCAAAGGCTTGTAGTAAGCAGTTTCAGCAGCAAATTCTCTCAGCCCTTAGTCACACGTTCCTTAAAAGGAAATCATTAGCAATCTAAAAACTCCCTTTCTTTAGTGTTTTCCAGTGTATGCTCAGTGTACTGAGACACATTATAAGTGATATTGACCTATGCCTGAAACAGCAACCAAGTTTATACTCTCCTGGAAAATACCATGCACATTGACTGAGGATATATTATGTACCTAGCATGTTCCCCAGTTCATATCTCCCATGTTATTCAGTCCCTACTTAATAGATAATAAAGCCACATTCTAAAACACTTAAAAGTGATCTTCTGAGCCAAGCACTCAGGTTATCTGCGTTCAATTCCCAGCTCCACCCAGGCTTCCTGTGAGACCCTGAGCAACTCACTTAAGTGTCCTGTCTATCTTGAGTTTCTTGCCTGACAAATAGGATAAATAAAAGTTCCTTTTTATAACCCTTCTTCTGAGTTTTATCTAGCAAGATTTTGAAGTTCTTTAGGGAGAGGAACATCCCTTGCTTCTTAGAAGCAGTAAATGACTGAAGCGTATAAGATCATCCATACCATGGCGAAACATCCATGACATTTGAACAGGATTGAGTCTACTACAGTACCTTTCCAATAGTCTCAGTTCAGCTCTACCAGTGACTTGCAATTAATTGTAGTCAGTGTCATATTTCAGGGGGAAAAACTAATTCCAAGAAAGAATAAATGGCTTTTTGATAAGTTTTAAACAACAGGTTTATGTGTTTTCAAAGGAATTCAATTCCTAATTTCAGCAGTGAACTAAGCTCTTTCTTCCATATTTCCTAACTAATTGCTCAGATGTATAAGTATATTGAAAAGAATCTACCAAACCTTTGATTTTCATTTCTATGTCCGTTCACAGGTACCCACTTGCAACATATAACCCGCTAAACGACAACTACATACACTATTAAACTGTATTTTTAATCTTGTTTTTCTGGTGACAGGTAGGAAGCTTATGAATCTCTCTCATGGTTTATACTGTCCCCAGTTATCTCAGATAAAAGCATGGTCTGATAGAGTAGAGCTGGGCAGAGTTTATGCAGTGTATGTGTATGCAAGAAGCAAGGTTAGATGTGTAGTTTGACCACTCAGGATACCTTGGGTAATGGTAGAATTGGGGGATGATTGTATGAATTAGCTGTAGCTATTTTTTTTTTTTTTAATTCAAGAAATAAATTATACAGTCAGGCTATTTTAAATGAAAGATCATTAACAGCAAATCTTTTTGAAACATCACTGTGCAGATATTTCAGTTTCTTCAATTTTCTTAGACCTTTGATTATACTTTTGATTTTCAAAGCACTTTTAAACAATGAATGAATCAAACAATCGTGCATTAACCCCTTTTCCATAACTGTGGCTATAAATATTAAAGTGGGAAAAAAAAGAAAAAAGGGAAAAATGGCAGAACAAACTAATAGACAGTGGAAAGAGGATTTCTTAGACACCCAGTGGGGAGAGACTTTTCATGCAAATATATCTATTTCCCACCTTTACACTGTCTCTATGCATCACAGTAAATTTCTCACATTATTTTTACATCAAATTCTCCTCCTAATAATTATAAAATTATTCAGAAGAAACTCAGGTTCTTGTAACCATATAAGACTAGAACTACTCCCCAGTAAAAATTTCTGTCAGCATAAAGGAATGACCTATATAAATACTGTATTTTTTATTATTCAGGTCTTTCTTCATTTTTTCCAGTTTTTCCCACCACTCTACTTAATATTTCTGCATGTTTTTTGCCAAAACAAATTCAATATCTTTGATGGTATGATGTGGGTATAATCCACTTGTGATTTTTCAGTTAAAGAAGCTAGCCCAAACTCAAGGGTGTTATAACTTTTTTCTACTGCTACTCCATATTTTCACTTATACCCCTGTGTATTCGCATATGCATTTTAAATAGTTCTCTAAAACACCAATAATCCCTCTTTGAAGTACTGAATGGAAACCAAAAGATCAGACATTTTTAGTTCATGACTTTTCTCTCATTACAGGAAACACTCTGAGATCATAATTTGAAAGCAATTTCTCTTGTCTTCCAATCTGACATGTTTTCCACAGCAATATTTATTCCAAGTAGGCAGATTTTATTTGGAAGTGCTATTAGGCCATAGGTCGTAGATCAACCAACAACAGGGAATATCTTCAGTCCCTGTTTGCTTCAGGAATGCAAACTGGTAAAAAGGGACATGAGAGGTTTCACAGGTTCACGGGCAAATACAGACAATGGATTTGTTACTTTGAGAAATTTGACTTCACTGCTGAGGTGAAAGCTTGAAGTGAAGCTTTTCCTGTGATTGCGTTATTGACAGGGTCTCTGTCCTTTTGGAACCTCTAATTCAACAAGTTTTCACACAGGTACTTTTCATGTAAACATACATATAAGAAACCCAACGTGCCTTAAGGAGTTTGGAAAAAAACCCTTCACCTCAGTCTAGCTGTCTGCTTTGACCAAGATTGTAGGAACTCGTTTCTACTTGAAACATCTATTTTTCTATCAAATTCCTCTGAAATACACCAACAGGCTGAAAAGTTAGTGGCACATGCACTTCAACACACACGGCAGAGCTGCACAGAGCTCATTGCTAGAGGCAATCAGGGTAACAATACAAATCTGGGATCTGCCTTTTCTACTCAAAGGGCCAACCTGACAGCTCTAAAAAGTGAAGCTCCTTCTTCTCTTGCTACCATGCACTACAGCCAGGTCCCTTCACAGAACTGACTATAATGCCACAGACAACCTTTGTAACAGCAGATTTCAGAAGGAAAAAGATTAAAACTCCTACAATTAAACTCCACGTCATAGTTCTGCTTGCGGGATGTGACACCTCCCTCCTCAAAGCGGAAAGTCTTCCCAGCCCAGTGGTCTCTCTGCAATCCCTCTCCTTTCCCAGGCACTTGTTCCCCTGTCTGCTCTCCTGCCAGCCCTGGTGACCCCTTTTCTGTGAACTTATTTTCCTCACTAAACTGAGATTGAATCAGATCATGTAGCTACTGATGTCTGCACTTTCTGCTGAGATGAACAGAGATTTCAGGAACTTTAGGGTTCCCTTTCCCTAGAAAGACGCCTCTGATCTAGAGTACCAGTCCAAGAACCACAGCAAATGCAAGATGTGATAAATGGGTGAGTACTGGGTAAAAGAGTAACACTCTCATCTACATCAGGCTTTCTTTAAACGTGAGGGTTAAAATGTCCTGCTGTGCCTCTGTAAGGTCGAGCCTGTGCTCAGCTATTTCTCACACAGTCCTGGATTCAGGGTGAATCCAAGCAAAGTTTGGATCCCATGTCAGATGGATGCTGCCCCACTGCTCTCACATCTGGGTCTTCCAAGAGAGGCCCGAAGGGCTGAGCAGGATGGATTCCATGGTGCACACCAACCCACTTCACTCACAGGGGTAACACCCACCCCCAAGCTGTGGGGGACTCTTGCAGTTCAGTCACAGAGATGGGACATAAATCCTGGAAAGGGACTGGGAAGCACATAAACTCAGCCAACAGGGAGTCTAGAGCTATCAGCCCAAGACAAGAAGCAAGTGGCTTCCTCTGAGAGTTGCAGTACAGTTTTTAAGATCTTTTCATGATAGTGTGTCATTTTAAGCATCATGAAAAATAAAACAGGTAGATGCCTCAGTCATTCCTCAGATACAACACGGTTCTCCTGGTTAGGAAGTTTGCCCAGCTTCCCTAGCAGAAGATCACTGAATGCAGGTGAATCATTATGAGGATCTGGACTGCTGTGGTTATTAAATGAAGCCTTTTATATTAGAAACAGGGTTTGTCATAAACCTATCAATGGGCAAAAAAAGTGCAAGCTGTCAGGAGAAAATTATGGACCAGAGGTAAAAATTAATAGTGAAATACTTGACAAAGTACCACACTTTGTCCAGGCACATTTGTACCTCCTTCCTAAGATACACAAAAAAACAGCTCAGTATATTTTAAAGCAAATAGTTTCTAGCTTCCAACTACTGAAAAATAATTTAAAAATTATGGATCAAATGTGGAAGCTACAGATCTGTCTGAAACCCTCTTGCTAAGCAATACCCTCATGAAATTAAAGCACTTCTCTTGCACCTGGTATGTTAGATAGAACACTTAATCCCAGAGTATGGAGTATTACAAAAAGGAATAAATGAAGTGAAACTTATATCCAGAAATGTAATATAAGTTCCGAATGCACCAAAACCTCAATTATTTCAGTTGGTTCAATAAATCTAATTTAGATAGGGCTATTGTCAGGAATTCATAGTACTGCCACCAAACATTCAGAAAGCATTAGTTTCACAAAATCTCATGTGCATAAAATGGAAAACATTTTAACTATGCCTCAGCAATGCCAGCATAACAAAGGGAAGAACCTGAGAGCTACAGCAGGTGACAGATTGACTGTTTCTTTAGAGCAAAATCTCCCAGTAAGATCTTTTTTTTGAATTGTGCAGCATATTCCAAGCAAATCACTGAAACTCCAAACAAAATTCTAACTTGTAAATTTGCAGAAAATATGTAGGCTGAGATGAAATGTATCACCACAACCAAAATCTTTTTCATTCTTTCTCTGACATATACAGACCTTCTGCAAAGAAGGAAAGAGAGCATTATTTTGCTCTGCATCCAAGGCTCTGTTTCAATGGGAAGTATATGCCTATCTAGAGCAAGTAGTTTGGTAAGAAATGTGATCTGTGAATGCTTGCTTCCCATGGTTTTGCATGAGATGCAAACACAGAGTTTTGTTTCTCTGCTGTCTATTAAAGTATAAGCCCAGATCAAAACTTTGCCTGAACTTCGGTGTTAACCTTATGTTTAACGTCTCTTTCCCAACTAAATTATTCAAGTTCTAATATGGGGATGGTTTAGTCTAAAGCCTATGCTTCCAGGACAAGCTGAAGGGCTTTACCAGGACCACTAATTTCAAGAAACTTATCTGAATGCAATACCTTTTAGACTTTTTCCTGTATCTCAGATGTTACCCCTAATTACCTATTTTGTCCAAAACTCCTCAGCTGGAACTCTGACAGAGAGACACACAGCCCAGCTATTTGAAAGTTCTTTGCTTAGGAAATCAAGGTTAAAAATGCCTTGGTTTCAGGGATTGCACGGATTTTTTTCTTTAAAACTAAATGCTATGATAAATACAGGAAACAAACAGGTAGATTGACTCCGAAATTTGCACTCATGAGCATTTTAGGAAAAAAAGCTGAAAATAGTAATAAACCTCTCATAAGACAGAGGTGGCTGTTGGTAAATATAGAAAAATATCTAAGAAGTGGGGAGAAATTCAAACCTGAGTCAAAGTGTCAGGCAGCAAGAATGTGAGAAGTGTTGACTATTCCTTCTTTCTTCAGTAGAGAGATAAGCTACTTTTATATGATTAACATTTCTTCCTAGTAACCAGACAACAGTGCAGCAAAAATATAAAAGTTCATTCTTAGCTGCTAACAGTAAGCATTCGTTCATCTTCTTTTTTCTATTGTAAAAAAAGATAAGTTAAGTACTGTGGAGACAGAGAAATAATACTCTCTGCAGCTCTTCACAAAAGCCTCAGTGAAATCTGGGTCCTGTCATAGCATGACAAGAAGATAATCTGTGTGAGACCTTCCTTTCTGATTAGAAGGTGCTTTCTCTTAATCAGATGGAAAGAAAGTCTCTTGGTAAGAAACCCCTCCTCCTCCAGAAAATGAAAACAATTCTTTTGACAAAAGCTTAGTCAGAATCTACATGGGGAATCCTGGTTAAACCATTTTCCCTGGGCCTTATAACTACCAAATGTCTCTGCATATATGTGGCTCCTTAACTTCCTCTGAAGCAGTGTTTTAATCCAGGCAAGATTTCACCCTGCAATATAGGCCTTTGTAACATTAATATCTTAATGGTCCTGGATGCTGCAGCTCATCAAGTGTTATGTACTTTGTCATCTCTAGGGAGAAAGGAAATAAATGGGTGACTTTAAGCCTTGACAGCTGTAAATCTGTTACCAGGATGAAGAAGGCATGTGTAAAGATGTACTGTTCTGTGAAGGTACTCCTGATTTTGCAGAGGTAAGTTGGATCTGGGACAGGTTTGCAGCTTCTATCCCATCAGAATTCATTTATTTAGTGAGAAGACAGAGAAGATGATTTACTTAATAACAACTTTTTAAAACCCCTCTCAACAAGTGCTAAGGAACACTGTGTTCTTTCCTGCTGCTGTTTCTCCCTTCTTCAGCATGAAAAAGTGAAGCCTGGAAAGAGTAGATAAGCCAAGAGTCCTACATGCCATTCCAGTGATCCATCATCCATTCCAATCTTCTCAGAGAAGAAATAGATATTTTTCATTTAAAATCCTACCCCTAAAATCTTTAATTCTTCTTATTGCTAGAGGACAGTCTACTCAGGAATGATTTAAAGCATTTAAAATTTTGAAACTAGTTTCATTCTTAGCTCTCTGCAACTTGTAGATTGTTCATTTACCATCTTCCTATACATACAATGGAAGCTCAAAGAATAAAAACTGCTCAGTTAATTCTATGAAGATACCTACTTATTACATTAATACCTACTTATTACATTACCTAGATTATGTAATGGATGTACATGAATCAAAATACTGAAATTAGGAAAAAAATTATTTCTCTAATACTTTTTGAATTGCAATTCTTTTATGTAGATCTGAGAGACTGTTAAGTTTCTCAACTAATTTCAGGAAAAATTCTGATAATTATAATCATTATATTGTGCATAAAATAATGCAATATATTGGTTCTGAAGGGGGGTATTTGAACTGAAAATTTAAAATAAGGTTATTATACAAAAATCACATGACAAAATTGATCCAAAATGCAAGCTGCTTCTACGAAGATCATTCTGTAATTGCTGCTGTTGTCTCAGCTTTCACACGTGTACATGTACCATGTCCTGAGCTTTGATGCCATGTATCCCAAAGCCTTCTCCTACACCATGTTGAATCCTGTTCAGCAAATGACTTCACAGAGTAATGGGAAAACACTTTTTTCCACCTGTTTGGGTTCTGATTTTAGGAGGATCAGTATGTTCTGATTGAGAAGAATCAAAAGGGCTGCCTGTTTCACAAGGGAGTTTCCTGTTTGTTTCAGAGTAGGAAATAAGCCTGAAACCACCTAGTATTTCTTGACAAAGGTCTTTGCCAGTGGTGACCACAAGGTTTTCAAAGTGTTGCACTGGAATGGCTCATCTTTCTCACAAGGTCACAACAGAGTTGTCTCACACTATCCAAAGAAAATAATTGTGTTTTCCACATTAAAAATAAAAATAAAAATGAAAAAAAAAATCAATCTGTCAAACTATGGACCTATTCTCCACAGAGAATGCCAACTGCTAGTAACACAGGAGGCACCTGAGCCCCACATTGGGAAACGGGTGTAAAAGACCTATTTGTAAGGGGTAGCACCACTAGACCACACAAAGGGCACCATAAAGGACTTCTTGCATATTTAAACATGTATTCAGACATATTTAAATATGTAGTGAGAGGCTTATAAAAAGCATACCACACTAGACATGTAATTAAGTAAATATTAATATGCTTTACATATGCTGAACCATTTATCTGGACAATATTAATTATCATAGTTACATAATGCAGTAAGTACTAATGACAGTTCCTACTACTGTATGTGAGAAAAAGAGAGACTGAGAAAGAAGAGGAAGACATTAGACATTTTGAAAAAAATCTTTCCAAGAGCTTAAAGAAATGGTGATTTTCATTGCAGACTCAAAATGAAATGAGTCCACCTTTTTCATTTTTAGTAACCAGGACATTTAAAAGAACAATTTTGCAAAGAGAAATAACACCTTTGTACTTTTAGTGTATGTTTATGTAAAATGTGAGCGGCAGTTCTATGTTAATAGACCTTGTTTAGGGAAAAAAAAAAAAAAAGAAAAAAAAAATCGGTTGCTGAACTATGGTGAGTAATTAGCCCCTTAGCATCCCCTTTCTCCAGGAATGCTTCCTCCTGAGCTGGCTCTTTTAAATAGCTCCAGTCCTGGCTGCCTTTGTTGAGCTTGGAAATTGTGCACATATGAGAGAAATTAAGCCCTCATTTAACAGGGACACATGTCTGTCAAGTCCAGGGGAACAAAGGCTGGTCCCTGGGGGCTACTCAGCTCCCTGAGGCTGCCACTCATTCTGTTAGCAATGCTTACCCTTTACAGATTATGTATAAAACCCAATAAATCATTTCATCTGCTCTGGTTAATATACACATGAGCCCGGGACTTTCTTCAAAGTATGTTTTTTTTCTTTTGCTTGCAACTCCTCACATTTATTAAGAAGTGACCTCTCTTTGCTAGAGTTTAGCCAGGTTTTTACCTTTATGCAATAACATCAATATCTGTGAAGTAAACCTGAAGCATTTACAGTCAGAAATAAAGACATTTGATGCTACATCTATTTCACACAGGAAACGTTTTATGGCTCTTTAATGGTCAATAATCATCAGAGTCTATTGTATAAATTACTGGTACATTCTGTTCCCCCTAAAGTTATGTCTAAAATGCCTTCATATTTCAACTGATAGCAAAACAACACGGTAAATAAAATTACAGATTTGTAGCCTTGTATAGGAAGAGACTCTTACCCTAATTAAAACAGACCAAAAGGAAAGTAATAAAGATATCATTTTAGTTTTGTTCTTTACAAAGCATTATCACAAAGACACATCTATGTTGTCCTGGAAAAAAACCAAAATAAAAAGAACTCAGATGATTAAAAAAAAACTTAATTGCTCAAAGTGCTAACTGAAGTAAACATCTGCAAGAAAAAAATATTCGTACACAATATATCAGCTACCCCTGAGCGCTCTCTCTGGTGGATGAGCACATGTATGCCCAAATATAAATTCACACAAAGCAGAGGAATATTTAAACTTAACTAATAAGTTAATTTAAAAAAAAGAAAGTAAAATGAAATGCTGTCATTTCCACGTGAGCTCTTTTTGTATTTAAAAAGAGGGCCTAACTCTGTACTTCTAGTATTAGGCTGACATAAATGGAAAGAACATGAACAACACCAGCTAAGGAAATGGCACCCTGCACTGCATTCAATGAAGCAAAACTCTCACTAAGTTGAGCGTGGGTTTTTCCTAATACTTGAGTGTAGGGTTAAGCCAATACAGAAAAATTACTGGTGTATAATAAAAACAAATTAAAGTGCAGAGTTGTATCTTCTTTCCCTGAAATGGTGAAAGCAATATTTCAATGCCTGCTTTAACAGGAGCCCTTTTTTTTTATTTTGTCCACTCCGCAATTTTTAGCTAACACATTGAAAGCCTGCCATTTCTGAAGCAACAATATTATGCTTTGTATTGAAAACCACAAAATAAAGAGGGCTGACTGTTCTGACAGCTTTAATCCTGATGATACTTGGAGACCCAAGTAAAAAGAAACTGGTACAGCATGGAGTTTTCCCTGCTCAGCAGGCAGAGAGAAAGCAGTTCTGGATTTGATAAGTAAAACCAGATATAGTTGATGCTTATATGCTAAAGCCCTGCAATTAATGGAAAACATCAAGAGTCTAATGAACTTGCATATCAGTGGGGCCTTTGAGAAGGCCTTTTCTCCCATCTTGTTAAAAACTCATCAACTATACAAGTCAGGACTTTTTTTGTGTATGTGTGTGTAAAGAATCGTGCATGTTCCGCTGTTGTCTAAGGGGAAGACATAAAGTATCAAGACGCCAGATCCCGTTTATACATTAAACAAACCCCTGTGCATGTTGTTATTGATATTCCTCACAGCAAATTCGTGCCACAGTAGCAATGAAAAGCACCAGGCAGGATTATGACCTCAACATGAGGTGCTTCACAAATATGAAGATGTGGCCCACTTGTCCAGAAGGATCTGACAGTCAGAAAAAACCCTGATGTAGTAATAACTTGTTTTTGTTAAAAATAGCAATCACAGTTAAAAACCATCCAGCCTTACACTGTCATCAAAGGCTACAATTCAGTATATATTAAAATCAAGATATTAACAAATAATAACTTTATAAAAATAAATCTTTACAAAGAAAATGTGACAAACCTAGAAGTGACAGAAATGCAAAACATAACCTGTTTCTTATTAATAAAAACTGTGCAATGCAATGTGCATATTTCCATTGTTCAACATAATAGGGATCTACACCTTCGCCTCCACCACATGAACATAAAGTGCATTTCTGAATAATTGAACAGACACCAAAAAGGAAAGTGACTGTGTCTACTATGCAGCCTCAGTAACAGTCAGGAATGATTCTGAAAGTGTAAGTAAATGAAAAGTAAGCCATTGTCAGCAAAAATAAGTGTGTCATAAAAGTAGTTTTCATTCTGGAAACAACCTGGATAAACCTGATTTGAACCGGGCTCAAATTAAAAACTTTGGTCCACAAGCCACAAAACAAAGTAAAGACTTTCATTTGAGCAGAATTTGATTCATTCCTTAATGCCCATATCAGATTTACCTGGTAACAGAAGATCAGATTCTAGAGTTGGCCATAAGCAAGTATTACCCCAGGGTGGATTTTTCCCCTTGAGTAAAAGTGATCAGAAACTCTGAGCCACTTTATCCACCTACTCTTTACAGATCAAAATGCAAAATGTTGCCGTGAAAACAAGGGAGAGTATGCAAAGGTGTTATATGCTATGTATGCCACTGACATAATACTTTAATAGGATATGCTGTAATTTCCTGCAATTAATATCTTAGCAGAGCTATAAAGGCTTTTTTCCAAAATTATACCATTGCATTTACAACACTAAAATTAACGTTGTGTCAACCTTTCCATTATAAACTCCCTTTTTTCAGAGGTTTATAACTTGGCTGTAAAAATATATTCTGGCCTAAAATGTGGCATGTGAGATCCCCATTTAGAAACAGCATTTTGATTAAATAAAAAACATTATTTAAGTCTCTTTCAAGTCTTGAATGCGCTACAAACTGTGTGAGGGACCGCCAAGAAGTGTAGGCATTCTTTGAATAAAAACTTATTTTCTCTCCACAATAAAGCCACTGTTCAAAGGATGTTTCACAGCCATGGAATTTGCTCCACATCTGTAAGGAAAATACATGGATTTGGGAAACTAAAGAGTAGCCTCTTCACCTGCCTGTTGGTGTGTGACAATGGCTGTACTTCTGGTCAGCGGCTCAGCCACAGGGGAGACTCAAGCTCCCCAAAATGGTTTTCATTTGTGGCCGGGCAGTGGGTGGGAGGAACGAACAAATATCTCTCTGTTTGGCTGAAGTGAATTCACTCTGGTTAAAAGTTCCAACAGAGTAAATTAAGGCAACTGGTAAGCTGACAGAAAGCCATTGTAACAAATATGATCAAGAGGGTAGAGAACCACCCTATGAATTTTGAAACCACAGATTTCAAGTCTGTCAAATTTCATGTAAGAACTGGATCGAGTCACTTCGGAAATTTAACTAAGGTGCTTAAATTAGGAACCTCGTTGTCTAATCAACAGAAGGTAATTCACAGCACCTGGACTGCTTTATATATGGAGCCAAAAGTCCTAATTCAGGCACCCAAATTAGATATCTAAAATTAGATGCCCCCAAATATCTATATGCTTTTTATTCTGCCTCAAAAGAGTGTTGTGAGGATAATACACTTCAGCTTATGAGACACTCAGATATGCAGTTACAGAGGAGATGAGTATCCTGAAAATATATCACCAATAAAATTCAATGAGATGGAAAAGGCAAAGCTAGAAATGTGATAGTGGTGTTCGTCATACCAATCACTCCTGGTCAGAGCAAAAATAAGTGCCATACCCCCTCTTCTGAGCATGGTTTATCTCTATATATTATATTATATACACTGCTTTGTCAGTACAGAACCCCAGTCTCTGCTTAGGCTATTAGGTATATATTGCACTATTTTGTTACCTGTAGCAAGTAGTCACACAATTCATTTCTCTACCTGATCTAGATTTTAAGTTAAACATATATTTCTCCAACTGGTTAATCTCTCATTTACAGAACAAAAATGTCTAATACATTACTTTGAAATAAAGTTTCCTAACTCAGAAGTGCCCTTCCATACTGTTTGACAGTGGTGTGTCTCAAGATGGATTTCACACTTCACCATCAACTGTGAAGTTTTTTGCTTTTATTATTTGGCGTTACAATTTTATTGGTTTCTTACACTGTCACTTAGGGTGGGTGAATAACATTAATTCAGCATTTCATAATGCGCCATTGTATACTGTTTACATCATTCATTTTCTTTTTACTGAATGATTACAAATTTCGATTTAAAGTTAATAACATTTTGTGGGAGTTACTGCACGCGAATTAACCGTCATGATGTCAGTGCATCCCTCTGGAATTTAAAAGATATTTCACTGTGTTATATCATGTGCCGCACAGTATATCAATTTTTATTTCCCATCCCTCAAGTATGGAATGCACACTGTGTAACTTCTAGATTCTCAATATAGACATAATTTACCCAAGCTGTGCAAATGCCCAACTTGCTGAAGATGATATATACAAGATTTATATTAAAGACTGGTTTTTTCAAGGCAGCACAAGCCTTGCATACTACACAAGCCACTATATTATCTAATTATTTGGGGAGAGGGGTTTCTAATGTTACAGACAAAGGGAAATAGCATGTAAACTGCAGTCATAAACCAATTTTTCCTTACTTTAACAACTTTAAGATTAGATAGGTAAATCCCAGGCAAGACCATTCTTCTTCCTTGAGGACTGTGCTTTGACATTTTTGTGAGTGTCTGGATTAGCTGGTTGCATAAAACAGTGAATATTAGAAATATTCATTCACTTTACTTTTACTTACATGCCATCAAGTGTATACTAAATGTTAAACAGCATCTAGTTTGCTCATTTGCTGGATTGTGCATACTACTACTTTCTCTATGTGAATTCATAATTTCTGAGCACGTTCAGAGAGAAATGCACTTACTTCTTCCTTGCTGTCATGATATTAAGTATATTAAAAATAAGTTTTTATGCTCAAATTGATTCAGTAATATGCTTACATTCTGGAATATTCCAGCAATTACAACTAAAAAATGCTTTGATTCCTTAGGCCAGGATTTAGTCCATCTGATAAATTTAAGTTTTTACTGTGAGATTTCAAGAAGTACTTTACAATTTATTTGCTATATGCTTTTGGCCTTTTTAATGTGGAGCTGTACTTCATCATTTTCCTCCAAATACCTGCTTCTGCAGACAGAAATTTTGACCTCTGATATCACCACATTCCAGCCTTGCCTGTATATCTGAATATCTCCATAAATCAAGTCATTCCAATACTAACATTTATTAACTTTTTTCTTTTTTCAGTATCTCCTGATTAGTGCGTCAAAGTGTGGAGGTGGTGGGGCTAAAAAAAAAAAAATTAAAAAGAAAAAGCAAGGCAAAACTTGATTGTTTTCCCTCTTGGCCATCACGTGGTTGTCAATTAAAAAAATCATCACTGGAAAAGTAACTAATTAGAAATGAAAGGCCAATATCTCAAGCAGTTCCTGTCAGTCCTGGGATATGTTTCCATGTAACACTGATGTAAGACATGAAAAAGAGCTGGCGTGCCCAAATGGTGGCCTGTTTTTTCCAGCCACATCTGTTTGTCTAATGAAACAAATTACATTCCCTAAAATCCCTGCTGCATTTATACCTTTGATATTCCAGCCACAATACTAATATCCTAAGTCCTTCCTTGCTAGAGGTGCTCTGCAAAGCCCAGTTATGTGAGTAACACTTAGTACACAGTCATCAAACACCTGAGCGGGTATTTCTCAAGCAAATAGTCCTCTTGGACAGGCTGCCAGCTGGCACCATTTCCACTCCCAGTTATCCATTTTACTTTGTGCATGTGCCACTTAGGAACAAAACTGGTTTTCTCTGCTGGAGCAAATAGTGCATTGCTATTGCAATATCCCAAATATTGCAATATTGAAAGGAGTACATCATCAGATGGACAAAAGGTCACCAGAGAGGTTCAGAGGGACATCACCTCTGCCAAACTCCTTGGGAACTAGACCAGGGTACCTGGCTCAGCCATGGTAGTCGCTCCACACTGGATTGGAACAGGCAGAGCACCGGCCCAAGAGTGACCTCCAGGCAGCAGCACAGGTGGGCAGCAAATATTGGCTTGATCCTCTGCTGTTATTTGGGTGCTGGTTATAATCTGCCTTCAAATTAAAAGGAGGCTCTAAGGCTGTGAGTGAAGCCTGTAGAAGAGATGTCTGGGCTGAATAGAATCAGTGAGATTTTAGCCTCTGGTTTTGGCAGAGGCACAGCTGAGAACATGCCCTTAAGCCACTGGTGAGGATGCAGCACAGCACGCCCCAAGCAAATGAAGCAGCAGGACTTGAACTGGGGATGCCTATGTCTTCATTTCCAATTTTAAAACACACGTGGGAGAGGGAAAGTGGGAGGACAGCTACTATCATTTTCTGCACCAACATGAGCCCAAGAAACAATGACATTTACTTCGGTTTAACTAATTTCCACACATCAGATCATGTTCGGCACCCGTGTGCCAGAGTACTATTCTTCAAGTCTGTTGAAATACCACTTTTCGAAACATGTGTGCTAACATTTGGCCAACACCACCACAAGATCATTTTATTAACTTGTAGCTCATTTCATAGACTGCTGCTCATGTTGCTAACATATGCTATTCTACCATTTACTGCTCTATAATTAGAGAAGTCATATGAAAGAGATACACGAGGCTTAATTTTTGCATTAAATACAATTTGTTTAGACTCGGGTAGGCAAAATAAGGAAAAAAAGTCATATAATGATTTAGAAAACTGCAAGACAGCTAATTTAACTCTTAAAAGGTCACAGCAAAAATTTTTTAAAACACAACCTCCCCACCTCCCTCATGACTGCATACAATTTTAAGAGTCATATCCAGAACTATATTCTGCTCTCCAGGATAAAAGTTGTTTCCAGGGACTGAGGGCCTCAGGGGCAGAGCAGCTAGCAGGATCCCTGCAGATGGGGGACCCAGGGGTGAGATCAGAAGCTTACAAGTAGCAGTAGAAGTATGAACCTTTCACACACTGTGTCTTTTCTGCCACCACCACACTGTTATACCAAAGCATTTGAAGTATGGAAGAGGTTGAATAAAGGATAAAGAGCATCACCAGAATATTTATTATAGCATGTCTGCTCAGAGAAAGCAAGGATCCTACATCACTTCTCTTTCCTCACAGCTGACAGAGAAAATTCCAAGCCAGCCAGCCATGAAGATGCCTTTTACTGGGAAAAGCTGGCCGATAATAGATCTTTTGCTTGAGTAATTATCACATAAGGACTTTAGAACTCATTAATAAGCCAGTAGGTAATAATAAATAAAATATGAAACATTTGACTTTGATGTTTAGCATATTTGTGTCTCCTCAATTGGATCAGTTTCAATTTACACCGGGCAAGTTAGGAGCTGGACAGGAGCTGTGGTGCCGCACCTACAGCAGAGCCCTGCGCAGTGGAATCGGCAATTCAGCAGCCAGCTACAAGTTACAGGCACATCACTGCATTTCTCTCTTCCAACTACACACAACTGCATTGCAGAAGGGAGCTGGATATATATTATTTTTAATACCCAGCTGCTTAAAAAACAGTAAAAATATATACCAGTGACGGCTGGGAATCAATTCACAAACAAACTGGATTTTAAGGGAAATGCATCCTTTCTACTGTAAATTAATAAACTGCAGCTATAGTTTATTAAGCCACCACAATATTTTACATTTTCTACTGCCATAACCTTGACTGCTTATAAATTACAGTACTTTTACCTATTCTTTAATCCAGAAACATCATTATTAAAATGTTTGATGGAGGCTGCAGTGCATCTATCATTACTTGTAAAAGTTAATTAGATTAGATAAAAGAAATAATTAGATTTGCATTTTTATCCTGGTTTTAAACTTCCAAAGAAGATCACAACAGTGTGCCTGTGGGCAATTAAAAACAGCATACAGCAGTGAAATATAAAGGCAAAAAAGGTCTGTTTTTCCTGGCTAATTCATGATTGAAGATACAATTACAAAATATTTTAAGGGTTTGCTGAAGCTGGGGGCTATTCCTAGACTTCTAAGCTTTGTTTATAACTCTCTCTCTCTCTTTCAAGGGAGTATCTGATCTGCGTACCCTGCCAATAGAAGTATCAAATTGCTTTCAATGGCTTTATTTGGTCCTGCACAAAGCTTGCTGGAAGGGGATCAGTTTCATGATCAATAGCAAAAAAAAAAAAAAAAAAAAAAAAAAAAAAAAAAAAAAAAAAAAAGAGACTATTCCCCAATGCTGGAACAGTAGCACTTCCATTGCTTTTGCTTGTCAATGCTACATAGAGTTTACAAAAGAGACAACCTCAGAGAGCATAACTGAGCTGACAATAACTGGATTCCAGCTTGTGCATTTTCAGCAAGCTCTCCGCAAGGAGCTTTAACCTGTCTCCAAAAGGCAATAAATGAAAGGTTCAGCTCTTAAAATTGGAGGTCAGTTACATACTTAATGATGACGTGTATCTTTAAATCTATTTCTACTATTATTATCCTAGCAAAAAAATTAATTAACCAGGTCAGGGAGGCTATGAAGGCTAATGTGGAATGTAATTATTCCTGATCTTTAGACATGTACTTCACATAAAGAGATAGTCCTTATTCAGCTCACCAGGTACCTCAATTGTCAGTAGTTAATCATGGATGAGAAGAGAGACTCATTGGTTCAGTCTCTTAAGTTTTACTTATGATTCAAATAATTCCTATTCAAAGACAGTTTAAATAGTTGTAATTTTGTGTTACTATTCTTTTGTCTGTTTACTATCACAGTAATCACATTCACTCTATTTGAGGAAAACAGAAAATGTAAGAACATTTATAGGAAAGTAGAACAGCAATGATTGTACAGATTAAAACTAGAAAAAAAATACTATTAGGAATAATTTCTAGTGGCTGAATTAAAACAGAATACTTATGAGAGCAGAGGAAATCAGTTTCTCTATGCAGTGGAAATTGTACTGAGTCAAACAGAAAACTAAATTCTCTGCAATGACATTAAGCACAGTAAAGAGGAATAAGGTGAAGGGAAATCGACAAAAGCAGCTTGGATCATCTTTCACAGTTATCCTCACCACAGATTTCCGCAGAAAAGCTCTACAATCACTGTCCCTTTGAAAGATTTCAGCCACAATTTAGGACTTGCTCTAATGAAACCTACCCACAAGAGGAGAGAAGCCCTAAAAACTTCCATCCCTTAAATCCCCCATTCTCAGAGGGAAATCCTGGAGCAACAGGCTCCAAGCATCAGTGGGATCCACATCTTTTGTCAGATGGGCATGGTGGTGCCCAGAAGAAGTTCCCCAAACCTCATGCATCCAGTGTATTCTTGTAATGAGGCACAGAATTCAGAGGGATTTCAGAATCCCTGGTTTGGAAACATTTAAGAAATGCACGTCTTCCCTTTTTCCAGTCTAATTTTCATTAGGTACTACCAAAATCCTCCTTTAAGAAGGATTTCACTTATTCCTAGGGATTTTAACTTTCAGAGCGCAGGCTAAGAGATGCTCTTGAATTAGTCCAATTTTGTTCCCTCTGCTTCAGAATGAATATTTTTTAAACAAACAAAACACATATTTTACAAAGTCTTAGTCAACCTGGAGACTGATCTTAAAGCTCCTATTTGTCCCACATTATTTTCCCAACTTCAATTCGCACTGAAAGCAATGATTTCTCTGCAGAGCTCTGTGGAACGAAGAACTTAATTTGGCATACTAGATTTCGTCCCATCTCTGTGGGCTCCTCTGTAGAGGAGTATTTATGAACATTATGAACTGCATTTATTTGAAAATTTTCATTTACGGTTCTCAAAACATTACATTTAAATTGAGGGAAAGGAAATAATTTGCCAAATTTCTGACAATCAGAGACAAGGACTGAGGAGAAGTCCAGATTCCCCCTCCCTTTAGCCAACAAAACACTTTCCCCAAGACATACACCTTGATAGAAACATTAGCTTCATGTAGAAAACAAAAGATGATTATGCAGAACATTTAATGACCTCTGTACTCTTGAAATAGCTACCTTGTTTTCATACACAAAGCCTAGATAAAGTGCTCTTGCTCATAGATTGTTGATAAAGTTCTGGATGTATAACAAGTCTGGAGTAAAATGCTCCAGTAAATAGTCTTAAAACAAAAACAAACAAGCAAACAAACAAACAAACAAAAAACAACTAAAATAATAACAAAATAAATTTTAAAAACTCTTTCACCACCAATTAAATTAAGTGTTAAAATGATTAGATAAACAGATAATATACAGCACAATAAAAATAATAAATACTAAGCAATGAAAATTCTCAGTATATTAACCCAGTAGTTGTCCAGGGGAAGCACGTATAATAATAATATAAATTCTTAAAAATTTTGTATGTGGCTGACATAAGCCCCTTCTAAAGCAATTTCTAATTGCTTAAATGGTTAAACTGGATGCACTCATTCACAGAAACTCTTGTTCAAGAATTAACACTGCACCTTGGGAGAGGACAGTTGTTGTCACACGGTATCTCATGGTGAAAACATTGCGCCAGCAATGCTCTTCTCCCACATCCTGGAGAACACGCTGTACCTTGCCTCAAGTAGCTGTGCCGTGAATAGGCCCCTGCCCAGATGGAACTGGCACCTGTGCTGCTCACATTTTGTAATCTCTTCAAAAGGGGAGTGGCAGGGAAGGGTACTATTGTTTTCCCAAGCATACGAAGTACAGATAAGAGCCCACACCATTCTCTGTAGGTAATCACTGTTTCCTGAAAATTGTTGCTCAAGTGTGTCTTGGAACAAACCTAAAGAAAATCAAGTTACTGGGGACAGAACTGCAAATTCTACCAGGCCCAAAAACTAAACTGGGAATGTAAACATTTAACAGAAATTTTGTTTCCCCTTCAAGACATAAGGGAGCACAATTCACCTCATCTCACATCAGGTCTCTACACTAAAGGCATTGGCATGTAAATCCTTCTTAGTTAATAGAAAGGAACAGCCATTTTAGGGAACAATTTATCTGACATATTTTAAATATCTACTTTAGGACAAGACAAATTGTATCCTGAAAATATTCACTTTGCTTTTCACTGCTCACTACAAGAACAATCTGGATAATTAATTGAGACAGAGTCTGTACTGCAGTTACCTATTTTTGACACAGTGAATTCCACCCAGAGTCACCAGTGCGACTTCAGTACTGGTATTGAGTTTTCTTGGGAAGATGGAGGGAGAGGACCTGGGAAAACCAGGACAGCACTATTTCTGTCACTTGCCTTCTGTTTTGCCTCCATCCCTGCTCTAGCCCTCAAGGAACACATCTCAAACTGTAGCACCCATAACCTACTACAAACTGCAGAGGCAACTTAGCAACATCTCTTTCAAGCAACTCCTGGCTGCCAAACCTGACACAAAATTAAGACAGAATAAATAAACAAAGCAGGACCACTTGGCTCACAAGCAAATGGAATATGTGAGCTGGTATTTAGCCTAGAAGGCAATCTCCCAGGAAGCCTCCTTTTAGTAATCTCCCCGTTAGACCACTGGATGTTTGTCTTGTCATCTGCCCAGGGTGCCGAGTGCTTCTCACTGGAGCCTGGAGTGTTCCTTGGGCCATGAGATGCCCACTACCAATATAGCTGACCAGCTGGGATAAGAAAAAATCATTGCCTCAAACACACGGATTGGGTGTTTTGGCAAATGTAAAAATCAGGTAAATGTAAAAATCATAAATAAATAGAGGTGAAACCACTGAGGAACGATGGCGTAAGAGTACTATATACTGGCAAGAATTTGGAAGCAAATACAGGGACAAGTCACTGAGAAATAGTCAGCTCAGATGAACAGAGTAACCATTGAAACACACTTCTTTGTATATACATCTAGGAAAGGACAGGGAAGAAAACTTGATGAGGGTCCAGCACTATGTAAGAGGAAAGACGGAAATGAATGAGAAAATGAACTTAAAATCTATTCTAGAATGAATTCTAAGGCTATATTTCCCTGGAGATAGTGGAATGGTAAAGCTCCTGGAAAGTATTGGCTGAAGTGAAACATAAAGTACCTTTGAACTTTTTACTATGGAGCAGGTACTCCCAGCCAAACGCATCTACAGTCCTCCAAACAGAAACAAAAAAAACCCCTAGTAATAAGTCCTCTTTCTGTTTCCTAATTTTTAAAGGAATTTTTAAAATTAGAAATTTCTCATACAGATAACTCTTCTGTTTTGTCGACAGCTAGGTTTCAATCTCAGCTTTTATGGCAAGGTTTTTTTTTATATTATTCTTTGCTTTCTGAAGCCAGACTTGCAAAAAACACTTAGAGAAGGTGATGTATGTTTTCCTTGTGCTATTATTAATATCCCTTTCATCCTTGATGTATACTTAATATGAACACAATCTCCTAATAGGCAACAATAATGGTGCTTTACAATTCAATTGTGTCTCTCATATGAGATATTAACACATCTATATTTGTTAAATAAACTCCTTAAGAGTGTAACTGAGAATATATTACAACATTTTCAAAAGCATTTACAAGCATTCCTTTGGGATGAGGGAAAGAAAAACTTCAGTTTTGGCATCTAGTAACATAGCAATCAGCTAACTAAGGAAAAGAAATGGATAGCCCAAGCTTATAAGAAATGATTGGCAGAACAATCATCTGTCAGACAAAACTGAAATATTTCAATCAGTGAACAGGCTCATGGAAATGCTTTCAAAGTGGGAAGCAGAAAAGGTAATGCAGTCACAGGCCAACAATGTCCCTACATCCATGTCACTCCCTACCCATGTATACTTGCACAAAATTAAACCATGTTCTAAGTGCAAATAATTAAATATCTCCAGAATACTTCCAGATCCACAAAGGTATAATTACTCCAAAGGCACCTGAAACACATATACCTGTGGGTCTTTGTACATGAGCGGGCTGGTGCCAGGACGTTAGTACTGCTTCAATGTCTCAATTTTGTCTTTGTAGAACACAGAATTCCTCCAATAATAATCGAGACTCTTTTTCCTTCACACAATACAAGTCAAACTGATTACAGATTTCAGAATTATGACAAGATGGTGAGATTTAAAAATAGTTTATAACTTTCAGAAGAAAACTTTGCCTATTAAAGTTCTTTGCACAAAAAAGATGTCTGACAATAATTTTCTGCTACACAAGGAACTCCCATAAAGAGCATCTTTACTGTGGCTTGTTAGTAAAGCATGTGGCTGCTTTATTTTAGACCCTTCCCCCTCCATAAATGGAACTTAAGTATAATCAGAGGAGAGCAATAAAATACACTGACCTGAATTTGCTGCTGCAGTAGATTGATTTTGTGCTGCTGTTGCAGAAGTTGCTGCTGTTGTCTTGCAATCTATTAGAAATAAAATTTCCATTAAATTAAAACAGTAATATTGAAATTTCAATACTATTGACTGAAAAACATAATATTTGTTATTCTTTATTATATTTTATTAAGTATATTAATTTTTTTAAATGGGGCATCTTTTAGAGGTAAATTTAAATGCAACATAAAAATATAGTTAGCAAGTAAGAAATATGTATTTTAAGCAGTGAGGCCTTAGCTCTGAAAAGCACTGAAACAGGTTTATTTGTGTGCATGTGAATAATCTCATCACTATTCAACAAAGCATTTAAGTCTGTGGTGATCTTTAACTATGATGCATTACTGCTAGCTACAATGGGAATGAAACACATGCTTAAAATTAAGTGCTTTTCTGAATGGGGATGGGATTACGCAGGTGCTTAGGGTTAAACATACATTTTCCTGCTTTGCTGAACTGAAGCCTTAGCAAGTGTTTATAGACGTTTGACTATTCAGCATGAGCTTCTAGGGCTAAGCTTCTCCGACTTCCTTCACAACACATTATATCTCTTGCAAATCTCAAAAATCATCCTTGGAGCTACTTAGAGAAGGAGGGCCTTATTCTGTGTAAAAGCAGTACCTGGTGCTCAGCAACTCATCCTCCACACAACCCTATGAAACATGTAGATATTCTTACCCTCATTTTGTAGATTCAGTAAGGGATCTGGAGGATAAAGGTTCACTCTACCCCTTCTCTAACAGATGGAGAAAGGCAAATGTTCAGGGTTAGGGAACACTAAGAGACTGGTGAGAATTTGCTACAGATACTACATCTACCTCCCTGATTCCCACAAAATCAGCATGCTAGAGCAGAAGGGAAATAGGACCCTGCCTTCAGACCACAGACCTCCTCCCTGCCTGTGGAAGGCAGCCACAGGGCAGAAGCCACAGGGAGCTGGGGGAACAACTGGACTTCTGCTTTAGAAGGGTAAGTGTGCAGCAGAATGAAATGAGGACAAGATTTGTGTTTCCTGGAAATCCCAGCCTCAGCACTTCTGCTACCTTCATTTCTTAACTATAATTTCCCCTCCTATAAATATTTATCTAGAGCAGAGGAATCATATAAAACAGCAAGAAGTTGGCGACAAAGGTATTTTGGTCACTCAAATCTACTGTTTCTCTTTTGCCAAAACCCCTCTTGTTCTCCTTCCCCAACATCTTCTGAGCACACTTAACTCTGTTATAAACAGAGAAAGCTAAGTAAAATGTTTTTATGATAAAAAAATGACAGGAATGTATCAAGGTTGGTTTGGAAATAAACATGCACATACTTCTAGTGAAAACTGTTCAGATTAACTCAGAAGGAATTTGCAGTCACATATTAACAGCTTGTAATTGTGCACACACGGAGACCAAGGCTGTCATTTCCCTAATTTCTCACTGTCACATGAAAATAACTCCAAGTTTTTTCAGTAAAAAAATTCACTTTTGAAAGAGAAATCAACACAATAATCGTATGTATTTTAAGTCTTGTACATGGGCTCAAGGAGGCAAATTAAGTTCTACATGATTCTGGGCTGGATGAAGGCAAAGGGCCACAAGAGAATGGAGTCAAGCAACTCTCACATATCACTACACCGATGCTTGTAGCAGAGCTCAAACTCCTTTTAGCAGCCTGGTGTTCAAACATTTCTGGATGAACCTCCCAGGCAAGTCAATAAAATACAGTGAGTAAGGACTGAATGAGCAGACCCTTGTGCCTGAGTGAAAAAGGGAATTCAAAGAGACCTGGCAGTTCATGTGCCCAGGTAGCCCAGGGGCAGGTCCTGGAACCTCAGGTATCTGTTGTCAGCACAGTGACCAGCAGTGGTGTCTGTACTTGGTGAAACAACCCTAATGGGGACAGTGCTATATGGGATATTTAAAACCTCTATGAGAGCTGGAGTTACCACTTTTAATGAGCAACACAACAATTGTGTGACTCCATCTTAGAAGTGCAGTGCTTGTAACTAAAGATAAGATCTGTTAGGTTTATGTCCACATTGCCCCTGCTGCTAGAGTCTCTGCAAAGGAAAAAGATAATGGCATTTGCAGCTTCACAGTGAAATTATACAGGGCATGGAGCTACATTGTGGGCCATTGTCTCTCGATGCTGTATCATTTTTTCACAGGTACACAGTACACTACATCCAATATTGTTTGAAGCTGCTGATGACCTGGCTGCAGCTTAACGCAGTAAAGCTGCCCACAGCCAAGACAAGGAGGAGGCTTTTGTTTACATGTGCAAAGGAACAGATTTTTCCAGGGTTCTGACTGCTTGTGAAGGAGCTTTTTGTACCTGCATGTACAATGTAGCACCATTTGAATAGGTATTTCCTGATGAAAACAAGAAATATATCATGGAGCATCTAATCTCAAAGGTTCCTCTTAGCTGAAGCAGTACTGTGACAGAAAATGTACCCCAGGCCCTGCAATGTAATTACCATAGCATCGTCTTGATGTATAGGCTTGACACAGTAAAGTAGGGTACACAAGCACCATGTGGCTCAAATTCTGAATTTTATTTGCCTATCGGTTGAGCTACATGCTCGCTTCGTTGAGCATGACAACCTAGTTTTAAGTGTCATTTAATTTTCATTTTGAAATATAATTACAAAGTGTTCACTGTAAGATATCACTCGTCTGCAAATGTGTCAAGATTAATTTGTGCTAGCTTATTCACAAGTGTCAATAGTTAATTACTGTGTCATCTCTAGATGGCTAAATGACATTCTAACTTCTGATTTTTTACAGTGTTCCTTTATGTTATTTTCCATTAGGGGATGAGTCCATATTCCTACATGTGGGCAAATACCCAAGCACATAAAATACCAGACGTCACAACTCATTAAAATCAACGGAGCATACATTGCTGTATATATCCTATAAAATATATTTAACTGAAAAGCTAATTCTAGTAATAATGTCAGATTCCTAAAAACCACACATTAATTTGGATCTGTGATCTAATTCATAGGGGATTAGTGCATGGGGTCATTGTTGTTGCACTTTTGTTCAATGAGAAGAGGACAGCTCATTGGACAACTGCACCTTTAAAACAAACAAATAATCACGGAAAACAATCCAACAAAACAAAAAGACTAAAGAAAAAACAAACGGTCACAACCTGAACAAACAAATCAAACCTTACTTGTACAAGGCATTTGAATGTTTGAGTATGCCTAAGGGTTTTTGTTGAATTATTTTCTTGTCAAAAAGAGAAAGAGTTAAATAATGGTTATAATCTGGTTTGTTGGTAACTCTCAAAATTGCATCTCAGTACAAGGAACAAGAACTGTGAAATCCATCATCAACTCCTCCCTTTTTTTCTTCAGGGTCCTATGATATTTCCTCTTTCAGAAAAAATGTGTAACTTCTGCAGATACTTAAGCTCTTTTAACAAAAAACACAAAAGGATACAACAGCAGGCAGAACAGAGTTTGTGATAAGCATTCCGCGTGAACCATTTTCACAGGTTTCTTTCTTGGAGCCTCACCTGTTCTTGCTGTTGGCGAGCAAGGTCCATTTGCTGCCGTTGTTTTTCAATTTGTGAGGCTGCCAGCTTTTTCTGCTCATCGTGGGCAGCCAGGAGCTGCTCCCGTAAGCTGATCAGCTGGGTGATCATAGTAGAGAGCTGTCGCTCTTTTTCTGCCAGGCTTTCTGGTGTACCTAAATGTGGGGGAAAGATGCACTGTAAATATGAGGTAGACAATGGTTACAAAGCAAGATTTACCCCCCTGAAAAAAAAAAAAATGGCTGCATCACTAATGTGCTTTTTTCAACTGCAGCTTGGATATATTTTCTACTAACAAATCTCAAAAGAATGTAACACATGGATTTGCTGTGCTGTAAGAAGGGGAGGATGTAACAGAAATGGGAGCAGAAAAGATACAGAATATTCCCTTTATTCTGACAGGGATTTATCCTGTATGAATCCCTGTATCTCCTCCATCTAAATCTGCCCACTGTAATAAATACATTCATAGTTTATCAGACATAATTTTACCTCAGTTTATGTATTTTCTCATTTTTTCACTCCAAGTATGTACCAATGCTAAAAAAGAATTTAAAACATGCTGTTTGGTGAAGAAGCAGTTTAAGAATTTATTGATCATTTCTCCAAAATTCCCATATACCTGGCAGGTCATTTAGGTAAATGTAAGCTTTGAGTGTGGAATGTCCCCAAGAGAAATGGCTAACCTGAGAAAATAGCTTAAGAATTTTCATTTAACTTTCAAAGTTTACTCTATAGAGAGCACTTAATTAATATGAAACTACGGTACATTTATTCTTTGCACTAATGATGCTTAATGGTCTGTTTATGGGTAAATTGCATGGGTCTCATAAGTGGAGAGTACAGGGTCCTTTTCCAAATCAATCTGAAAATATCCCTTCTTATATAGGAATATATTACTCTGTCAGAAACAGCAATGTCAGTTCCTATGTTTGAGCCATACAATACATTTCCTTTTGTGAGCACCTCAGACTCATAGGTCTATAAGAGATAATATAAATACAGCAAGGTAGAAGTTCAAGAATATTGGAAAAGAATCTGAAAGAGCTTTAGAATTGGAAGTGGGATAAATAAAGCAATTTAATGTTGTACAGTAGAATCAAAAATTAGAGAAGAAGAAAACCAAGTCTGTAGTCTGCCACAATTGTATGAGAAGTGGTCCAAAAGAGAACATTCAAAAATTTCCTTTCCTCTGTTCACAATAGAGGACTGTGATAAAGAAGCCACAGGACTTTGGAAGAGGAAGAAAATGTGTGAGCAACAGGACTTGCAAGAGAATGAAGAAACTGTCACAAAATTATGACTCCAACTCTTCCCAGGAATAAGATGAATATCTCCTGAAGAAGAGAAGAAAGAGGCTGATAGGTTTCATAAGGAGAAGGGAGACAAAACAGGCTCCTGCCAAGAAGGTGGCAAACCCAAGATTATCTACTACTTACATTGTGGGGCCGGTACAATTCCTACACAGAATTTCATTTGAAAAAGCTGCATACAAGAAAACCTCTGTCTGAAATTGTTTTATATGGAAAAAGAATCTGCATGGCTTAAGTCATTCACTCTAAACAAACTCTGAGAAACAAAGGGTACTTCATTTTCTGTACATTTATTAATTGCATTTAGCAATGCAAAGTACTGAATAAGATTCAGTTTCTTAGTCACTATTAAGTATCTTAGTTTTACAAGAGTTTCCAAGAACCTGATGTTTCCCTACCCTCTAATGCCTAATATACATCCAGTATACATGTGACACAGGTCTCTAGAAGGAAAAAAAAGTGTAAATTCTATTGTAGTAGAAATTTTAGAAAGGGTTGTGAGTCTTTAGTCACAAGAAGTATGATGGATGCATGACGTTGAAGCTGAAGGACACTCTACTACCCAGACCAACTCATTGCAAAACCTTAGTGTGATAGGAGTGACTGAAGCAGTAGAAGAGTTCTGTGCAAAAAGCTGTCACAAGACCAAGACAAAAAATAATTTTTGGAAGTAAGCTTAGGCAGGTGTGGGGCCAGGAAAGTGCCTGCACTGGAGGTACTGCCTTGCCAGGATCCTTTAGCATGTCCCACGCTCCATGCTGACATCTGTTCAATTCTCTGCATCTTCAGTATGGACCTATCTTAACCCTCCTAAACTGTGTTATTTGGTCTTGAAGATTTTTCAGTATGGTTCAAAGGTTATCTAGGTGGTTTTGAATTCATTTCCATGGGTAAAAGGCTCTTCTGCCAAAGAGAAATTCCCTCGCTCATTGTGATGGGAAGGGATCACCCACCTATTTTAGGAAGCCAATGGGAAGCAACCTGCTGCCTCACATGATGCTTATTGTCCTCCATTGCCACCTGGGAAACAACAGCTTGAGACTTTCACATCTGCCAAGCAGCTCTGGCATCATAATGCAAGCCCCTGATCTTACAGTCATAAAATATTTTACACACCCAAAGCAGATATTAATCTCTCACTCCATTTCCAGATTATTCTGTATAACCTGTACTTGCTTCATAACATGAGTAGAAAACCACCACAAAGAGTCCCTGCTAAGGCTACAAAATATTGTTGTTTTGTTAGGATTTCTTAGAACTATTTGGTATAGCTGCCACATATTTATAGTCTTTTTTTTCTTTCTTTCTTTGCCTGATTTTTTTACAAGAGCAGACAGAAGTAACTGTTCTTATTCAGGAATCCACAGTAATTGTTTTTCTTCCCTTTTCCCTTCCCCAAGAAATACATCTGAAGTAAATGACCCTATTTGAGCAGTACTCTGCTCTTTAATTTGTACCTTGTTATGTAATCCAGCAACAGAATAGAACAGATGACCACAAAATGTACACTGTGCTCCTGGAAAATCATGAGACCTCCATGAAGCTGCAGGACACCTAACCAAGCACTGCTCCAGACGAGAACAAGCACAAGATGAGAATGTTGGTGTATGAATGCTGGGGGGGGGGGGG
>WBMY01006898.1:177992-195247 GCA_013397315.1 Donacobius atricapilla
GCGATAATTGAATTTTAGAGTGGAAAATCCCAACCGTTATTTTACAGTTTAAATACCAATAAAAACCAACTTGCTTAGAATGCAGACCAGATTGAGCTGATCTGGCTGGGACAAGAGAGGTCATCAGTAGCTGTGTGCCATCATCATCTGTTTTGCATCCGCTTACTGCAGTGAGCAATGAGATTCCTAAACTCATTACCAGTAAATAAACTTCTGCTGCTGACTGAAAATATCTATAAATAAAATAAAAATACAACTATCTGTAAAATGTATATGCCATAAAAACAGATAAAACAAAAAGCTTAGTAAAAAATGAACAGTAAATGTGCCAGCTACCATAAAATATTATATACCACAGCTCTCTCTCTGTTCTAATCCTATTCTCTTACTCCAAAGACAGCAGTGTATTTTTTTCCATGGGGTCTTCCTTATCCCCAAAACACATCTGTCTTGAGTTTCTCTCAGATTTGTCAGGTGGATCAGTGCTCCCCAGGGCCTGCTCCATCTGAAGTATTTTAATTTGACTAAACACCTGATTTATTTTATCTCTCCGATGAGAAAGGCAGTTTGTCTTAATAGAGCCTGTCAGCCCACAGTCCCATTCACAGCAATTTACAGGCAGCCAGGGATGCTGGAAAAGAAGAGTGCTGTGATTCTGTATTTTATCCTCCTCCAGAAAGCACCTAAAAGCAGCTATTCACTACTACTGCATGTGGCATTTTAGAACTGAATTAGCTTTTTATTCAAGTAACTACACTTGTGTGAATAGCTTATCTGTAAAATTGCTACATTCACTACTGATTTTATTAACCTTTGGCTCTATCACAAAATGGTCTTCAGTTAGGAAAGACCTTTAAAATTGACACATTTTTCTTAGGGGCCTTTATTTCAGTGACTACAGATATACTGAATTTGATCCATTGGCTCCCTTTACCAGCAGTATTTAAAATTTTGAGTATTGGTGGGGAGCTGATAGTGTTTAAGGACTTCTTTTTAAAATGAAAATGTGTTAGTCCCATCAAAAGTTCAGAAAAAAATATTATTTCTGATAGTACTTTGGGTGTATCCCTACCTTTGTGATAATAATCTGGTTGAAGTAGTATTTTAATTTTTCCTTGTGTGCTTATTGCTTTACTCTTTATTTTGGATTTCAGCACAAATTGAGATAAAATATTCAGATTGAAGAGAACTAAGCCATCAAAGAGAACTTTCGACTTTTTGAAATTCTGGTCATAGGTCAATCTAACCAGGAGACAGAAAATAAAAAGCCGCTATAAATCTGCTAAAAAAGAGAGAAGAGTTAAACTTGTGGTCTAAAATTGCATTTAGAAAGAATTCTGCTTGTGCCAAAACTCTATCTTTAAAACCAATTCGAATACTACATGATTTCTGGTACATAAAGTAATAGAAAGAGCATCATGTATCTTACACTACATTTAAGAAAAATAATAGCCCCCATCCTGCATTTTTTCTACTTAGATTTTTTTTAAGCATAAAAAAAAAAAAATTAAAAGCTAGTATCCTGTAAGTATAGCTATACAATATAACTATAGTTCCTATATCAACCACTGATTTACCACCTTTGAAAACTCCTGTTACCTTTTATAACCTATTCAGTCTATATACAAATGTAGCTGCACGTCAGCAAACACCTGCGGCTTCTCAATGTTAAATTTCTTACTGTCCTTGTGGCAAGATGTCCTGTGGTAGAAGCAGAGTAATAACTGCTGGTAAGGGAAAAAAAGAAACAGGTGTAGCAAAAAATAGACTTCTAGGCTTACATGGCATAATTTAAACTAACCTCTCTGACACTTGGGGAAAGAAAACTAGATAAAACCACATATTCTGTCAAGTGAATAGAAGACAAAATATTGGAGTCATAAATAAACCAAAAATTTTACAGGCATGATCCATAGCTTGCTGAAGTGGGGTTCTTAGCTGTGACACAAAATTACTGTGGGTTCTTGAATGAGTCTTAGTGTCCTAACATGTACACTAAGTAAAACACCACCTATCAGAGGTTTTTATGCCTGGTTAGTTAATGTTTCCGAAATGCTTTGAGATCTTTGCATGGAATCTCTACAGAGCTGCAAAGCATTATTGGTTCCCTTGAATTCCATGATTAGTGTAAAACATGACAAATATCAGCCTTGTTTATGCACTGCATCTAAACTAACTTTTGCTCCATGTGCTTAGAGGAAATACAAATTAATAAATCAGAAATGATTACTCCTGTTACGTTTCTAGAACAAACATACTGTATGACTTTTATGAACTCAGGAGACAGTAAGGCAAGAACGAAGTGTGGACTTTGCCAGAAACTAAGTAGGGTTTTAAATCACACAACTGCAGCTCCCAAGTGTCATCAACCAAAACAGTTCAACCAACAATCAAAAATTATTTTGAATCAAGTTAAGCAATTGCAGCTTTTCTTTCCTTAAAAAAAGAAAAAAGCCTTTGTGACTCAATCCCTGTGTTATATTGGAGGGGATTTTATTATTTTATGGACATTGTTTGAAAAGAAAGCAAAAACACAGTGCTAGACATAAAAGAAAGTGTATTTGATGTTAGCTTCCCAGAGATAACCTGGTTAAACCATTCTGTCTAACACTGAAGTCTGCAGCATACATCAGATGGGCTGTGATGTTTCCACTTCACAGGCTCTGTCCAGCATTTAGCATTTACCCTTTTTTGATTGAGTCACCTTCTAAATGCCACAAAATAGGGCAGCAAAAGTCAACAAAAATAAACAGGAAACACAGAAAAAACAATCTAATGGAAGGGCTCCAGAGATAAAAGTCACTTTGTGAGGGCTGCCTGACTAGGGAGCCCCCTTGCCAGTGCAATAGCATCTAATTTGAGTTCTAACTCCAGCAGCAGTTTAAAAAGCTTCCACTCAAAAGGGCCCCGAGTGTATCATAAAGATAAAGCATTTCAGTAGAAAACAGCCACAAAGACCTCTATTATCTTATCAGTCTTTGGTTACAACAGCTGAACCAATATGACTAAGTTCTGAATGACTTTTTTTTTTCCCCCCGTTCTTTTTATAACACTGGAATACTGGAATTTCTTTATTTCATGATCTGTTAGCAATTGTTGGTGCTCCCATATGCTACTGTCCCATTCTTAGTCAATAAAAAGTTTTATAAATGCCTCCCATTGTGCTTTGTAGCATCCCAGTGCAGAAAGCAGCACAGCAAACATCCAGCATGCAAAACACACCAGATAGCTTCTCTTGGGAAGGTGTAAGATCCCTCCTCTCCCTTATGTCTGAAAATCATTCTGCACTTTCAGCTTTGAGCAAGGAAATTTTACTACCATATGTCCACAGACAGTAATGGGAATTAAGAACTATTGAAAAAATACTCTGTCGAGAAAAATATGTCAGATTTTGAAAAACATAAGAGAGTTTAAATTAGTTATATTTTATGAGAAGGGTGAAAATGCTTTACTGATAATCCACAAGTTTTCTCCTAATTCCATATATACTAAAACTCACAAGTTGCAGCAGTTTCTTAGGTGTGAGCAATTTGAAACTCATACAATTTGCAAAACAGCAGACTTTTAATACAATCCTATACTTATCATGGTCCTGTCTTTCTTAGATTTGGCAAAAAGTAGCCAAATAGTTGAGTGAATATGAAATACTCAGCGAGGCCATGCTGGCCCTTCATTGTCACTGTGCCCTCAGACAGGTAAGGGCAAGGACAGGGACCCTCCATCCCCACAGACACCTCGCTGGCTTTAGGTGAGCTGAGCTCACAGCCAGCACTGGGGTCCTGCACCCATTGCTCCCAGGTTTGGCTCATCCCAAGGCTTTCATCCAGTCCACACACCCACATCCCTGCCTGACACTGAGCTGGGCAGAGGTGCCCTCACAGGCACCTCTGAGTGTTCAGGCTCAACTGCATCCTATCCAATCACCCAAGGTGTCCTGCTCAGTTGTTTTTTCCCTTCTCAAAAGAATTTGAGGGATGGGATTTACTCTTTCTTCAAATGTCACAAATCACAGAACCATTTATTCTGCATTAAGAACAAGTCACAAGAATGTCTATAGTAATCCAGCTGAATATTTCCCCTAAAGATTTGCCATCTCCTGAGGCAGGCTTACCTGCCATAGTATGTCCAGCAAATGCTTGTACTATGGCTTTCCTCCTTCAAAAAACTTTTTTTTTCCTCACATGTTCACTGGACTTCTTGCTTTTGCATGGTTTCTTAGCAATTCTCAAGTGTTTCCTGAGCTATATCTTACGTTCAGAGGTTTTCTTCCTTGACTGTTTTTCACAACAGTCCAAATCCAAGTAAACCAATACATTCAAAACCAAAATACTGTGGTGAGTGGACCAACAGAAACTGCTCCCAAGTTTCTCTCAAGCAGCTCAATAGCTGTCAAAGCAAGGTGCTAGGCAGAGGTTTGGACTAAGTTCCTGCTCAGCTCATGAGCAGCACAATGAAACTTTGCACCATTTTTAGCAACGTGGTGAATCTACAGTTGAGTCCTAAAATGTAATCCACGTCAGGAATGCAGGAAAGAATGTGATGTTAGCCAGAGCTTCAACCTCCCCCTCCTCCAAACCAGTGCCCAGTAAAAAGCAGAATTCCAACAAATCTCTTGGACTCCTTACTTCCTTTCACACACATGAAAAGAAGAACTTAGCCTCAGAAGACTTTAAATAAGTGTAGAGATTTTGCTACTATCTCACAGGTACAATTCTATTCTACTGTTGTCTTCTATTTTAAAAAATAAATTAAAAAAAAAAAAGAAATAAACACCTTTAGCTCATTTCTTAGAATTTCCCTCAAATCCAGAAGAACCTGTAAATTTACACTCTAAATGATATTAAAATACAAACTAAGTGTTAATTCATAACCGTGCACATGGAGGGAAGATAATGATTTTTTGAATAAATTATTTGTAGGGGATTTCAGTAGCAAGTAGAGATTTGGTTGTAAACGGTTTCATGCTTTCAGTAGGTTTAGAAAACCTTCATATATACTCAATATGAGCTGTTCAGAGTCAGCGTAGGAAAAATGTGATATTGCTGGATATAAACAGAGAAATGCATATTATATATTTCAACTAAAAACTCATAGCCAACCTGTTCCTGTTGAGTTAGAATATAATGATATAGCAGAGGCCACAGGCTGTGAATAATCTGTACAGTGATACAAGCACTAAAATATGAGATAAAGAGAAATATGAGTAATTTTATTTTGTTAAATGAGTAGATTGGAGCCCAGAGCATAGCACATCAAAATAAAATTAACATGGTGGTGTTATATAGAGAGCAAAATTCACATTATTAATATTATTATTGATTATTCTAATACTCTATTCCAATGCTTTTAAAGTAAAAAAAAAAAAAAATACAAATGAAAGTAAAGATGGTCCATCCATTTAAGGCACTCACTCAGGACTTGAGAGCTGAAAAAATATCCTGACCTTCAGTTTCAGATTTTCCCATTTAAAAACAGATGACAGTACTTCCCTAGATCAGGGAGAGGGAAAGGTAGGAGGATGTTACGCTGAGGATAGCGACAGTAAAGATTACAAACTGTATTTGTGGGCCACATAACAGACAGAAATAGTATATTGGAAAAATAAAACAAGATAAAACAGGTATTGAAAGCAAAATGACAAATAAACCCAACCAACAAACAAAATCTAACCATCATTTACTTATACACCAGTTCCTCCTCTGTAGAAGAATCCACACAGATACCAGAAACTGTGATAATAAGAATAATGTCATAATAAGAATAAATGTCATAGGAGTAAACTTTCAGCATCATAACTGGCTCTGTTCAAACGTCCCGCATAGAGGATGTTTACCAGTGTTTCTTGTGGACATTAATATCATAAGTGAAAAAAAGCAAAATTCATTTTGTTTTCCCTGTCAGAACACACATTTAAGCATGAGCAAAAATAGCAGATCAAAATAATGTCTTCCTCAAGAAAAAGGGAGTCATAAACATGGTTTAAAAGTTAAATCCTTTAATTTTCACATTTGCAAGAACTGTAAAACTAACTTCAACCCAATAGTCCTACAAGGGTTTAAGTTGTCAAGTAGCAAAATGGGAAGTCTCATAGAGAAATGGAGATATCAGAAACTTTTCCTTCTGATAATGGGAGACAGATATTAAATATCAGAAAAAGTCAAATCCCACAGTAATTATGATGTTCACAATTCTTCATTACACTGGAACAAGCTCAGAAGGTCTGAATTAGAGAGAATTTCTCTTGTAGACTACCTACACATACATGTAGATCAAAATAGAAACACCCTTCAATAGAAACACCATGTATTTACAATGGCATGAGAGCTGATCCCCACGTTCCCTTAAACACTGAGTGAAGCCAGTTGTTCAACTTCCCTATTATTTTATCTCTGAAACTGGCCCCAAACACAGGGGTATTTTCATCACAGGGATATTTGCATCAGCTTTGGCTGAATTTTGTAATTATCTAAGGACCAATAGCAGACTTGTCAAATAGAAGTCAAAAAAAACCTGACCTCAGTTTCTAGAAAATTCACTGTATTAGGCATTTAGGTCTGAGACTGCTTTTTCCTGACAGCATAATTTGGCATTAAAAACTGCGTACTTAGTATTGGACATTTTAAATTCTCTTTCTTACTAAACTCTCTCCATGAGCTGTTTATTGTTCAATGTGAAACTACTGATGTAAAACTGAGAATGAAGTGCTTACACAGAGAAATACTGCCCAACCTTTTACAACAGCTTCCAAGGGGTTCCAACAAAAAGGCTTTTTTTCTCAAACATTATTTTATTTTCTGGAAAATTTTTCAATTTTTATTTTTCTCTTCTGATTCCTAACATTTGCTGAATGAAGTTATGCTGCACTAATTGTCCCTGTATCCTAATTAAATTGAGCAATGTTTTAGATGTTTGAATTCAATATAAAATCCCAAAATTTCATTTCCAGAAAAGAAGAAAAAATATTTTATTTCTAATATTTGCAGCTGTGCCTTGATGGGGAGGATTGAAGCATATGACTGCTAACCCACCTCTAATATTCATATAAAACACTGCAATAAAATGTATGGTAAGATTATTTTTGTAACATCCCCTTTCAGATGTGAAATGAGATTTCCTTGTTGGGTTTTTTGGGGTTTTTTTTTGGTTTTTTTCTTATATACAATCATAGGTAGTGTATTCTTTGGAATTACAGCGTTGAGAGTCACAATTGATGACAGTCTGGAATAAGTAGGACCTTATCAAGTAACACAAAAAGACTGGGAGTTTGCTGAAGAAAAAAATTTAGATGGAGAATTCAGGACTGATTTCGAAATTGCAGCATTTCATGGACTGTTCTTTCTTAACAACACACAGCTGGATAAAAGTAATTTTGTTTCCATATTCAATTTAAACTTTAACAAGTGATTTCTGGGTGCCATTTATATTTTTTCATTTTGTAAACACGATAGAATTTCAAAATCTATACAATTTTTCATTCTTTTAAAACTAGCATTTCTTCCCATGCAAGTGCAAAAAAGCACTTATTTAGACGGAAGAGCTCTCCAATTAAAACTTGTATCTTCAATCACAGGGATAAAGTGAATATCTGTGCTATCTAATCTTATTCTGGAAAGAGAATTATATATGTACATGCATAAAAGTGGCTGGAAGGAAGCTGAGTTTAGAGGACATTCACTTAATGTCTCATTTGATGAGTATAGTTCATATGAATTAGATGACATTATTTTTCTTACCTAACAGGAGCTAGTTACTTGTGATTTTTGTAGCTGATTATTTGGCTTTCATTAAAAAAGGTTCATAATGTAAAATAAGTTTTTGTTTGGGTTTTTTTCAGTCTTCTCCATTGTCTAAACTATGGATTAATCATGAAAGGTATAAAAGAATTATATGTTTTAATTAAGTTTTCAATTTTAAAGAGCAAACTACAGAAAAGGAGGGCTTAAATTCTTTTTCTGCTCTTTGCCACAGTATTTGCAGAAATAATGTGATTCTTCTCTTTAAATAGTGAGGAACACTTTAAACTTTAACATCTACTAATACATCCCTAGGGTGATGGCAAGAAAAGGGGACAGTTGAACTTCATGCAGCTTTTGTGTGTAATTCTGCAGCTGGACATGTGCAAATCAGGTGAAAAAAATCCACATCTCCTCACTGTGTGGGGATAATCCAGTTTTAAGGAGCACAGTGCAATGACCCATCTGCGTGCCAGGAAGGGCTACCAGAACCAGGACAGGAATTACTACTTTTCTCTGTGGGTGCAAGAAGGGTAGAAATCTTTTCTGTAGGTGCCACTGCAGGTTTTCTATGAAAAGGCTAATTGATTTACATATTAGGATTCAATTATTTGGGCTCATTTGCCATAAAGGTAAGACTGAGGATAACATGTCAGAACATTTGAGGAACCTTGCCTCTTTCTCTATACTGAAAATTTTAACCCAAATGCATTTCTTCTGCTGCATCCAGAATGCACAATATACACAGGAGAGGAGATGTACCCCTGTGAAATATATACTCTGACTTCTGATGTCTTGCAGTTACTTCTTATATCTTGTTAAATAAGTTACTTCCATGAGTTCTTAGTTAGTAATTATTAGCTACGGAACTCAGACATGTCTAAATATAAATATGAGGAGTACTAGTACTGCAAGATTTATATACTTTAAATATAAATTTTAATTTTGATCTTAATTACATGTTCATCTTTCATGTCTTACAAATACAAACAAGTATATCAATGAAAAACTTATATTTGCCTCTGAAGATTTTTATTGCCTCTGGTGATAAGTAATGAAGAAGCAAAGTTTACTGCAAAACAAGGACATTAGCATAGCCTGTCTATCATAGAAGCTGTAAAGAAGAAACTTCCTACCTCATCTGAGAAGAGACAATTTAGTCAAAAGCCTTTGATATGTATGGAAAAGCAACAACATATTATACATTTAGAATGTGCCCAGAGAAGTGAGTTGAAGGATTTAAACTCATTTCAGTGGGCTTTGAAAGAGGTCCATTGATATGTTCATTAATAATGGCATTAGGTGGCAGCTTCAGGCTTATAAATCTGAATATTATTTTAAATTTAGTTCATAATCAAAGAGTTATAAGTTGAAAGTGCTACTTATCTGCTGCACACAACCTATCAAACTGAAAGACCAATTCAGGAAAGCATATTAATTCTACAAATAAGAATTATCACATGTCTTTTGAAATAACCACAACATCACTGAATGGGTGTGAGAAACAAAAGCAAAACAAGTAAACTATGCCCATGTTCCCTGAAGGTTTATTTTATAAATAAATAATTAAATTAAAATAATACAATACAGAGCAAATTAGAATTCTATGACCAGTTTGCTGTGCTCCTGTAAATACACTACAAAATTATCAGACAAGTTTTCTAACTAGAGAAAAATCTTCTAAATCACATTAACCAGAGCACAAAGGGGGTGGCCTACATCTGCAGACTGAAGTTCCACACATATTCCAAGAGTGTTCTGAGATAATTATACTCTAACCACAAGCAGGAGTGTGTTTAGCCAGATGATTCTCAGAAGCGACTAAAAGTGCAGTCAGAACTTTTCTTAATTCAATTCATTTGTATACCTAGTTGATCACAAACCAAAACATTTAACACAGCCCTTTGCTACAGAGTCTTTGGCAATTAAGTTCTTCACAGTCCCAGAGTGGTATTGTGGGGTTTTTTGTGCTTTCATAGGTATTTTACCTCTGAAACAGGATCACTCAAAAAGAAAACATAAACATTGCCTGCTCAGAAGTCTTAATATAATCGAATATTCAAAGGCATGAATTTAGCAAAACTTTAAGCACAGTGTTACGATGATTCACAATAAATCTTGAAGCACTGGGAATATGTAGGAAACATACCAAGAGGTTTTGAATTTCACTACAACAGCATTCTAATTCAATATATTATAAATAGACCTGGGATATATTAAAGAAATCAGGATCCTCTAATTGTTTCTCTCTCCCTAAGACAACTTAATACTGTCCAGGTTGCATTTTCATTCTTTTATTTCTACAGCAACACAACTGCAGCATTAGTTTTCCTTCCTTGCAAGAAACTCAAACAAAAAAAACTTGAAGAGGAAGCAGAAACAGGGAAAATAGATTTTCAAAACCAATTGAGGCTATTCTCAATTGCTTTTGAAAGTTAATAATCTTCTAAGTGTCCTATTTTTAAAAAATTAGTTTTATCTGGAAGAACACACCTATTACTCGATGTAATGTTTCTGATATGTTTCTAAGAAGTTACTTCAGTGTAATTGTGATGCTGAAATTATGTCAACTTAAATAAAGGCTAATTGTGACTCCAAAATAATTTTGAACTTCAGTAATGTATTTTGTAGTTATTTCCTCTCTATGAATATTTAATAAATTTTAAATCAAAATTTCAATCTCTTTGCAACTGCAAAGATCTCAAGTATTTTTCCAAGAGGTTTCTCAGATTAAAGTGTCTCTGGGCCAGGTTTTTTAAGAGATCTACGCCTCTTACTATTGCAACTATCCCTATGGTCATGTTTTCAAAAACATTTCAAACACCTAAGACCCATTGACTCAGATGACATCTTAAACTATTTTGAAAAATGAGGTAAATGTGTATGAATCACATACTATTATCTTTAAAGTTTTCAATTAATTTGATCCTGATATGGTTCTTCCCACAACTGACACTACAGCCATAGAATATCTTTCTAAGTGATGCTGCTGGCTCAAAGTTTTATATAAGTTCACGGGCAGAGTGGAAAGATATTTGGAAGAGGGAAGAGGAATCTATCTGACTGATTCAAAATACACAAAGACCACCAGGATCTAGAAATCCCTGTAAATTAGTCAGAGATAGAGATAATATTATTTCAAATGTATAATTTTTCCCTGTTTCCTCATTCCTGTGTCTGCATTTATAATTACTCCTGACATCAAATGGGTATTTTGCTGTATTTTCCCCTTTATGCCAAAGATCTCCTTTCTATTTTTTTTCTCTGCATTCTTTTGTAACAACTTTAGCCCTTCAAATATAGTACTGGATGACTTTTTTATTAAGATTTGTTTTCCCTCTATGGAAGTTCATACCTATGGATCAGCCTACAGTCTTTCCTTAACACAGAATTAGTTTCATTTACTTTTCTATCATGCAACACCAACTAGTGGACATGAGAACCTGGATCTATGTGATGGTCTGTACACCTTGAGCTTAGGGCTGACGAGTTTTGGTCAAAACCAAAAGTTGCTCATTTGAGTTTCACAGAGGTAATAAACTTAGCACAAAATACTTTTCAACCACATCCTTACAGTAAATTCTAAAGTATAACCACCAATATATTTTGCACTTTCAGGATATTAAAATAAAGATAAATATAAATAGAAATATTGTTGAAGGACTGGTGGAGGATTTGGGATATTTAATTAACACTTTCTAGAACTCAGCAGCACGTTGGTAACTTTCAAGTGGCATGGACTGCATTCACTAATAAATTTTCGGTTTCCTCCTGGAAGCGTTAGCTTGATATGCCATAACAAAGATAAGGTTTTTCTGCTCTGGAGTACCTTAAATGTCCTGCATTTAGGGGACATCAGCAGCCAGCAGTAAAGCAAAGCCTACAGCCTCAGCTCTATCATGGACTCAACATACATAGACAGAACTCTGCATAAGACAACCAGCTTGCACAAGAGGATGAATGAGTACAAGAGAACATATTAAAGTGCATTTATAAGGCAACACTGTCAAACACTCTCTCACATTTCTTTCCCTATGCAAAAAAAAAAAAAAAAAAAGCAAGAACTTTTTGTTGTTTTAGTTATTAATGTAGTTTAGGAAGGAGTAACCCTCAGTTGCTTAACCAACTTGACAACTGTGCACCTGCTATGACATAGCTAACATTGACAGAAAAATAGCACTACTATGTCTCTAAAAGCCTGCACAGGTACAGATGGCAAAAGCATTACCAAGTTTACCAACTAATCTTCTAATTATCACAGTATCTTTTAACCATTTCCTATCTTCTCTCTGTCAATTAAGAACATTAAACAAATATCATATATCTTGAATTCATGAACTGCAGAAAATGAACTCTTTCAAAATTGAGTCTGTTAATGTTATTATTTTGAACAGGAGTTGCAGTCTCAGCCTTGCAAGTGGTGATGCCAGCTGGTCTGTATGATCTGACTTTATCAAAGTGAGGAGCACTGCTCTCCCTTAACAGATCACAGAAACATGAAATATCTTGGGTTGGAAGGGATCTCAGAGATCATCCCATTCCAACCCCTCTGCCATGGGCAGGGACAACTTCCACAAGACCAGGCTGCTCAGGCCCACATCCAGTCATGCTGTAACTGTTGGAATGAGCCCTTTGGAAGGAATGATTTTGTCCTTTGTGAAGACTGTTTCATTAAAACAAGTTAAAACCCATTGATTTTCAATACATCAATCTTCAGTTTTCCCTCACTTCCAAACTTGAACTTTACAATAATTTTACGTGGACACAGATGTCATAATGTGAATTTTTGATGGCAGATTCAGCTCATGAGCAATTAACACCTATATTCTGTCATGGGTTATTTGCTGCTGATCACCATAGCCGTTCAGTAGTTGCAACTATAGTTCAGAGAAGAGTTTTTCTCAGTGGTTTTGAGTACAGTACACATGGAAGAGGACAGGAAGAAGCAAAGTGAGAGAAGAATCTCACCTAGTTATTAAATTAACTGAACTTCAGCTATGCGTACAGACTGACTGTGGTTTTTCCAGGTCAGCAGAGGGAGAATTTTCACTGTGTCCCACTCTTAGCACCAAGTGCTGATATCTGTCTGATGGTGGGATATGTTTTCTGAGAATATGCAGAGACACAAACTGCCTTTGTCAATCATTGCTATCTTGAAAAGTGGCAGACCTTAACCTGATAGGGTTAAGTATTTCTTTTTAGGAAAACCCTTATCCCTCAGAAGTGGGCACCCTGTCTTTGGCTGAAGTCTGAGAGGCACAAAGTTACACTGCATAAGCCCTGGGAGGGGAAGAAAGCAATAACAACCAAAAAAAATACCAAACCAAACCAAACCAAACCAAACCAAACCAAACCAAAAACAAAAACAGAAAACAGATAGGAGGGTCAATTTGATACATCCTGAAGTAAAAAACCTCTACTCTATACAGCCCCTAAAAAAACATCCACAGTCATCCTGCGACTCTTGCAGAGCCCCAACAATCCATAAGTAAATGTGTCCTGGCACCAGAGGAAGGGAGTGAAGGTAAAATTTTCAATTAGATGTCAACAGGCATGCTACAATTCTTAAGGAATCTGGAAAAACTAAACCACAGAACAGCTATTCCCATTTCATTTTTTTTGACCTGCTCTTTTGACATTATCAATTGAGATTTGATGTCTGTAAATTTCCCCACATTTTGAACAACTTATTTATGTAAGCCTACATAAAATACCTGTATACACTACTCTGACTTCTTAAAACTTGCAGTATGAGTGTGTGCCTGCAATTAGAAAATTTTGGTTTAGTATCTGTACTAAGAGTGTATTACAGCTTTCAGGGAGAGCTACAATTGTCTACTAAACAGTTACATCAAAGATCAAATCCCATAATTAAATTTCAAACTACACTGAACTATAAATAATTTTCTGGTCTCAGGTGTTAGAACTGGGATCTTCTGCCAACAGAATACTTCAGGGGCATATATCAATCCACAGTACTTCCAAGTCAAAACAAATGCAAAAGATCTATCTTCACACATAGTAGTAATGTGTTTAAAAATGTCGGAAATGTCAACCGCTTACATACTTTCATATTATCCCTAATTAATACAAATTGCATTTAATTTCACATTTAGTAAAACATATTGCTGCCCAAAATAAGGACTATAATTTTTATCAGCAATTATTATTACTGATGTATCAACACAATTATTTAAATTCAATGTATATAGAGGCAGAATCCATGCAAGTATTTACAGTTTTTGTTCCCTCTGTGTTTCTTCCCTAATTTTTGTGGCTTGGAGCTTCTCCAGATGCTGTCTCTGACTTTGTGGTTTTGTATTTGAGATCCCATCTCCTGATTCACAGCATTCCTTGACTGACAAACAGATTCAGATATGAAAACAGTTACCTGTATATAATCTGTGTCTGAGAGCTGCACTGCTAAATTTCCCCTTCATGATGAACCCACTGTATCAGATTTGACTCCTTGCTTGGGTGTCTGAGTTACTGTGTTTACTAAGCCATTCAGTAACTGGTGACATATGTGATCTCCACACTCTAAGTTGCACTTCAGACTCACAGGATTTTCCTCTAGTCCCTCCCTCTTCATAAACTAAATTATTTTAAAAGAACATTGGGTTTTGTTTTTCCAAACTGCTCTGCCTCCTAATTGAATGCAGAACACTTTCAAACTATTTTCCATCAGAGGCCCACATTTTTTTCTGATTTTAATGCACAATATAATACCTTCATTGGAAGATTAAAATTGTTTTACTAGAAGTAAAGCCTATTATTATATGCTTTTTTAGCAGTTTTGTGTTGTATAATGTAAAGTGAATTATGTAAAACATACCAAACAGGATACTCTACAAAGTGCTACTTGCATGCTGCAAACAATCACATTTTCACTGATAGACTGGGACTTAGCATCTAAAATTCCTGTGGAAATCAAGTGCATTTTAAGTATTGGGTTTGATTATTTAATCAGACAACTTGCATTTTGCCCTGGCTAATTTGTAAGGCTGATAATATTTTACTCATAAAGTAATTGTGCACCTGTTGTGATGGAAACCTGTTCAAACAAATCTTAATAGACATGAAGATTCATTCCCAGCACGAGTGTGTTAGCCTCTCATTACTTCTGTCTATGGGGCAACAAATTTTAAGCAGCTATTGAACAGGTCTCAGCTTAATCTTGGATAACTCTTCAAGAACATGTATGACAATATGTCTAATATTAAACTTTGCTAAAATATATCAATACAGATTAAGGTAAACATAAGGATATGTGGTTAAACTAACACCAATTTAAAGCAAAAAGAGTAAGAAACATATGTCCGTAATAACACGGTTTCAGAGTGAGAGCTAATGGCAAAGATCCAGCTTTGATAAAGCTGCCTGGCTATAAATCTATTAATATTATTATCACAGAGAGTAATACCTAAAATGAATTCATAGGATAAAGGCAGGCTATGTCCATCATAGCTTTGTGTTTCCTCAGTTCAGAAGAATTTCTGTGGAAATTATTTCAATATATCTCTCTATTTTCTTGAAAATTCATATATTGGTATTAATTGATTGATGGGACTTCATCCTTATAGTGTTTTTCAAAATTTTCTCTATTGGCAAATCATGCCAGAACAAAAAAAAAAAAAAACAACAAAAACAAACAAACAAACAAAAAAAAACCCCCAAAAAACACACCAACCTTGGTTGGGATAGAAAATAGATAAATTATCCACTTTCTTCCAACATAAATATTTGAGGGAGAATCAGAAGGAGCATAGTGAATTAGTATCAATTCACTCACCAACTCAAGGAACAGTATTGTGAATGACCTGATTGGAGCAAGGGGATCATGATTAGCCTGAAATCACTTTAATGTTGGCAGAAGGAGGTGAAAACGAGGAAAATGAGCCCAGTTTGACTAGATTTGCCCTTTGGCAGAAAACTGTCAGATGTCATTGGTCAGATCCTAAGTGAGGTGACACAGTTAAACAAATCAAGATACCTTGAAAAAAACATTGATAATTAACCTCTTCTGAAAGGTCAACTTGTTTAGAGGGGACAAGGACAACCCTTCTTGTATTTCTTCTTCTATTCCTCATTGAGCTCAGGCTTTTGAGGCAGCGGCTGGGTCAGGTTGCACATTATGTTCTTGCTATTCTCAGTTGCAGGGGAGTTACTAAATGTGCTCCTACCTCATTTTTTCTCAGTACTAATGCTATGTGCCTTGAGTGTTACAGATGACATTTCTGACTCGCCTCAGGGTCCACAGTTTGTTAAGTTCCCAGTAAAGTATTTCTACGTATCTCTTGAGAAAAAAAGAGAATCTGATATCTCTGGTATCATCAAGACATCCTCATTACCACACAATATCGACACGTCAAGATCCCACTTCAGTACACAGCTTTCTGTTTAGAAATGGAGTTTAAAACCAACTGAAAGTGAAAAGGACTGCCACAAAGGTTCTCATTATTCAGTGCCAAAGTTTGATGTCGCTCAGAAAGTGATATTTTATATAAGGGGTTTCTTTCCAAATTAACTGCAGAGAAGGCTGAGGAGAGAGGCCAAAAGCAGAACAGCTTTAATATAAAGAATAAATAAATGTATTTATATTTTTCAACTTGGAAAAGTGACAGAGTGTAGTGTAACAGAGGAAATGAACAGAGAACAGTTCATTCTAAGAATGTCGATTCTAAGATCTAGGGGACAGCAGCAAAGTTCTAGGTGCAAATATACACCATATTGCTAACTGCTGAGTTTCTCCCCTCAGACTTTGCAGCTGTCTGTTAAAGGGTTCAAAAGTGATTGGACATGTTCATAGATGATAATTCTATCAAGGGTCATTAAACCCGAATTACCACCTCTGAATTAAGCAACCCATTAATCATATTTAGTGGGAAATTGGAAGAGTATGCTGAGGAAATATTAGTGTGTTTTTGCCCTTTCCTTACACCCTTCCACAAGTTGAACAGTGTCCAGGGAAAGAATGCTGGGGGACCTTGTGTTCTTCAAATGGCACTTAAAGTTCTCTGAATATGAAACGCCAATAACAGAAGACTGATAGAAGTACATGCGGAGGTTTCCACAATATCCAAACTGCCCAGAAAATTTCAATCCTTTCAGTACTGTGCCTATTTGTATTTTTCTAGATAAATGCTCACATTCATCAATATGTTAGAATTTGACTTTGTAAGTCCACAGCAACAAAAAGTCAGAAGCACTGAAGCATGATGCAATACAAGAAATGGAGCTTCCACTTTTGTTTTAGCAGTGCAAATGCCTACATATACACTTTCTTTTCCATAAGAGGGTGTTTCTTTGTCTGCAGTGAGAGTTTTATTTTGCTAAAGGTAAAAGGCTTCAATGGCAACGAAGCTGGGAGCAGAGTCAAGAGAAAATTTGCCATTGACATCCACTTTCAGAGGAGAAGATGCTAAGTTCCAAGTATTGATATTCAACATTCTTTCTACTGCAGTCAAAGACTCCGTATTTACTACAGAAAGCAATGACTGATAAACTGAAAATCAATATGTA
>WBMY01006901.1:1013-13221 GCA_013397315.1 Donacobius atricapilla
TTTTAAATAGAAGTAAGTGGATTTGGTTTGGGATCTTGGGGACTTTGCTTCATTGTTTCCAGGAAAACATAGAAGAGGAGAGAAAGAAATTCATAACAATTACTCAAATTCGCTAAAATAAAAACTTGTGCACAGTGCACTCCAAAATTGTCCATAGTGGACAGTCTCTTCAAAAATAATAAAAGGACTTTTTAAAAATATATTTTAAAAAATGAAATATAAGTTCTCCCACCTCAAATAAACTTTTTTTTGGTGTTGATCACAAAACTCAAGGCTAATAATGAACATCAAATGTTGCAGGAAGACCTCTGCCTTAGTACAGGTCTGAAAACGCAGTTAATACTTCATAAGGAAAAGAGCCAATCCTTTCAGATCATCTGCCCTGATTCCTATTTTCCCAGTATGCTACTGATGAATGCCAACATCAGTTTGTTCTGAGGGGCTGTGGACCGAACTTGCTGCAAGAACAAATGAATGCCATGAAAATCCTTGTAACTCAGACAGAGAACAGTTAGCAGCTGGCAATGCAGCATCCTCTGAGGGAAGGAAAACATCATGAAAATGTTACAAGCTGCAGGAAAATGTGGAAAAATAAAAGATGACAATCAACTGAGAGAAGGATAAGAATGAAACTTAGGCTGATAAGAACAATCTGAGGCCCATATTCTTTTTGAATTGATTAAGAATCAATATTTCATACAAATGGAATTAGTTTTGAATCTAAGAGAGAGACAACTCAGCCAAGAAACCAATGATCTGTTTTGTGCAATACATGCTCTTCATGCAACTCTATGAATGTGTTTGCATGTGCATATGTATCTTTGTGTGAAAACACATATTTGTGTATATTACTTCCCAAGAAATCAATATAATGCCATGTTCTTGCTTAAACTTCTGCTTTGTAATATGGATTCTTGGGGAGATTCATGGCCTGCTAATGTAGTGCAAATTGTCTTACAAGATTCTTAGCAGTGGTCAATATGTTTAGTGTTTTAGAGAATAAAGCATTACCCTTGAGAGATATGGCTCATATCCTAAATAACAAAGCAATGTTTAGTGAATAGAAAGCAGGGAATACAAACAGAGCTTATGCTGAACATATTAATTTTAAATTACGTGGTCACATTTTCAGCACTTGCTCAGAGCAGATTTTCCTTGACATAGTAGAACTGCTTCTGATTTATGTCATGTGAATAATAGGAGAATCTGTGCTGCCATTTAAATGCTCTTCGTTGGAAAACGATGAAAACAATTCCAAAGGCATGCATTGTTGAACAGCATAAGCAGTCCAACTGCACAAGCAAGATATCTGTATTGATCCAAACAAAGTCATTTTATTCTTACAGGGAAGAAAACAGAAACTGAGAAAAAGAAGATTGCATGGCTTGTCTGGACTTGGCTTAGCTTGTGCTGATTTTAGCTTCTTTCACTTGTGACAATTGTCCAGCCATCAAATAAGTGTCATCTAAATTTCTTTTAGTTTAATTTTGTGTGGCGTACTGCCTGTTGTTCACGGTTAAGTAGTAAAATAGGTACTCCTCACAGGCTGAAGAGCTATCGCATAGCCCCAGAACAAAAATGTAGGGTTTAGGTCAGGACAGGAACAAGATGGCCCAATTAGTAGGGCTCTACACACAAATCATGGTGGCCAGACACTGGTGATCAAAGATACAAGCAAACACATAAATAAACAGGTATGAGTAAGGTGAGAGAGGTTTCAGAGATAGCAAGAAAACAGGAAAACAAGTCTGCTGCTGTACTGGAAAGCAATGAAGTACTGGGTGAGTCACTGGAAGAGTGAAAGAGAATATTCTTCTAGAGGGGAACTGAAGGTGATAACCTTTAGAGGCAAATGAACACTGCGGAGGGGAGCATAACACCACAGAATATATAAATCCCAGAAAGATTTTATCAGTCTTAAGTCTGTTACTAGCTAAATGTGTTGTGTCACCAAAACTGTCCTGTAGTAACTATTGTATTTGATTATACTACCTCAGTGTCAATTTCAGTAACCATAAATTCTTAGATCTGTATGTAAGGAGTATTTTTTTTGATCCAGAAATGTGAACAAGACACTCCCTCTCTAGAGCTAGGGGCTGAATAAGGAAAGAGTAGAGAGGACATGGGGAAATAGAGAGCAACTCCCACTCCTGACTTCCAACCAGCTCATTAGCAGCCTGAAATTTAGGAAATTCCTAGGCCAAATATGTTCAATATTTCTTTAATTAACTAATCCTCCATGAATTTTTATAAGCTCCTTTGGAGTAATATGGTGTCTTCTGAAAATAGCTACCACAATTCAATTATGCATTTTGTTAAGAAGATTAAAAAAAAAAAAAAAATCCCTGTACTTCCCTCTTTTGAATGCATAGAGCTCTTTTTTATGCCAGTATAACACTGTCTCTTACACTGTATACATTTTAAAAAGCCATCTTCCAAGCTATGCTTTAAGGTTATCAACATAATGTCAGTTATTATTTTGCAATTCATCAAGAGTTAATGAATGATACAGGAGAGATATTGATTCAGACTCTTTAGGAATCAAGTTCTAAAACCTCCACAAAAACGGAGGTTTTAACTTTTTTTATCTTTGCAAAGCCTTTATCCTGTTTTGTTTCTGTCAGGTAAACCCATCTGTTTTTGTCTTGGGACTTCAGGAGCTGTAGTCTGTAGTCCAATTTAAACACAAGAATAGGCCAACATGTTTTATGTAGGTCATGCTAAAACTTTGTGACCTGCAAACTTAACTAAATATGGGATGGTTTCTAAATTGAAACATAACCTCCTTAGATAGCTTATAGTCAACATTCTATGGAAACTCACCACTTTTCATTGTTAAGACAATAAATGAAAGCTAAAAATTCATTCCTTAAATTCATAGTTAGAGCAGGTTTCAAAACAGGTCCCTTCATCAAGAGATTGCATATTAACAAAGAAAATACTTTCTATTATGAACCTGTTTTTGAGTCAGAAAAGCCTTACTTTTGACAGTATGACAAAGACATCCCTAATAGCTTTGTTTTTACGACTGACATTCATCCCAGGTGAACTCAATTGATACCAAGGGATTTATACAACAGGTATAATAAACATGTCTTGGCATTTCCTAATTAATTTCCTTGACCTGATATAGAGACATAATCATAATCTTGGGTCTTCTTACCAGAAAATTCCCTCGTTCCTATTAAAGCAGAAACAAATATTAGTAAAGCTTAGGCTGTCATTCACACTGGAGAAAACTTTGTGATAGATCGTTGGGATATTAGGAAAAAATTCTTTACTGTGAGGGTGGCGAGGACCCAGGAGAGGTTACCCAGAGAAGCTGCGGATGCCTCAGCCCTGGAAGCATCCAAGGCCAGGTTGGGTGGGACTCTGAGAAACCTGGGATAGTGGAAGGTGTCCCTGCCCATGGCAGGCAGTTGGAGGAAGGGAATATTTAAGGTTCCTTTCAACACAAACCTCTCTGTTATTCGAGTCCTTCTCTCTGTTCTCAGTGAGGGCAGACTTCATCCCTGAGTACTTGCTTATGTCTGGGATGAATGGGTGTAAATAGTTCAGCAGTATCCGAATTTTTAGAACAGTTCAGGTTTCCTCCTTTTTGCTATTTCTTACTCTTCAAATCAGTATGTGAGTGACAACCTTCTACTGCAGTGGACCTGAGTTCATATAAAGGATTTTTCTGCTAGCAGGGATTTGCTAGGTATAGTGCCTTTGGCAAGCAGAAGCTTGTTGTTAAAGAGCATCAGAGCCCTCATTCAGAAATGCTTTCTGCAGCTGTGTACAGCTGACTGACATCCCCAGTACCTGTGTATCCACAGTCACAGATCACCACTGCTGAGTCTCTCTGCTCTATTGGTTTAATTACAAGGAAGAGTTTGTTTATAAAATGAGTACTCAGCTTTTATACCTTATTGACTTTGTTATATTACAGTGTCACACAACTGCAGTTATTTTGTTGTCTGTCTTCTGTGTGATGCCTTGAGAAGGCTGACCTAAAACAGAGACTGGACAGGGCTAGAGAATAAGGTAGGTGTTTATTGAAAGGTCTTTAGGATACACCTTGGGCAGGACAGGGCCTGACCAGGGCTACACCCAAGGTGGACTTAAAATGGTCACAAAATGGATGGCCAGTCACGAGGTCTTACACTTTTATAAGTTTTGGCCCATTTGCATATTGGGGTTTAATTATCCAATTACAGCTTTGGGTTGTGAAGTATAATCCTTGTTTTCCTTCTTCAGTCCACCATTGTTTATACTTCTGGACCTGAAAGTTGTGCTCATTGTCCTTGGTCTTCAGCAGGAAAAGGGTTTGTTTTGTCTACCTGCTCTGTGAAGAGAGAGTAGGCACTTAATATGAGGCTCAGAACTATACCTTAGGCAGCACAGAATGTGAAAAACATGAAAACTAAAACTTACCATGTGACCTCTCTGACTTTTTTCCACTTGTCCTTACACAATTTATTAATTTTATTAGCAATATGGACAGAAGATTCCATGGGATGTACAGTTGTTGGCTGAAGATGACAACGAACAGTTCTGGACAGTGTAGAACTACAACATGAGAACTGGAAGACCAGCTGAAGCAGCAGATGTTGCAAACTTGGAGTGTCTCCTGAGGGCTGAGGATGCTCAGAGAGGACAGGACCCAAATAATCTTATCCCATCACTGAACTACAGAATAGTGCTATAAATAGCTTAATTCTGAATATGAACACATCCATGTGAAGTAAATGAGTGCATTGCAGAGATCTTTGACTCAGTAGAAACCTGAGAAATTCAATATGATTATGCACAGCATTTATGATTTTACCTGTCTGGACTTATAAGCAGCCTAGTTGTGCTTGCTGTGAATGGTGTCCTACACCCTCTTGGCAGAGATCCAGTACCACCCAAATACAACAAAGAACAAATTGTGCTGCTTTTCATTTCCAAACCTTTCTGGTTCGGATAAGTACATTGCATTAACTGCACCTTGTATAAACCCAGCAGTGTTTCACAAGGCAGAGCATCAGAAAGCTGCAATGCTCAGAACATCACTTCTTCAAGAAAATAATTCCCTTTTTCTTCCTGTCCCAATCTGTGATCAAAGGTTAATGATTTTAAAATTGTTTCTGTCTTACTTGTCTTTACTCCTACAAAGAGCTTATGAAAACAGAATGCTTGATATGAGATCACAGAATCACAGAATTGTCTGGGTTGGAAGAGATCTTATAGATCATTTAGTTTCCAACCCCCTGCCATGGGTAAGGATGCCACTCATTAGAACAAATTGGTCAAGGCCCTATCCAACCTGGCCTTGAACTATTCCAGAAAAGAGTCAGTGAGCTGCATGCATCCTATCCAGAGCTTTGTGAAGCTCCACACCTCCTCAGGCCCTCATGTGTCTTTCTTCTAATAATGTTCATGCCCATCTGTCCTCTTATGAACAGAAACCACAGTTTAATCAACATGGATTTTAAAAACAATTGGGTAAAAGACTTATTAATCATCATAGTTCCTCCGTGATATGTGGTAAAGTCTATTATAGGTCCTTAGTAGTCAGTAGCAATGTCTGTAACTCCTGAGACAACTCATGACAGGAATGTGTTATCAGAAGTGTATGACACTACTAATATGCATTAGCATTTTCTTTTGAGGTTGGCTGGGCTGCTCCCTGAAAACAAAGAAAAAAGCCTGAAGATCCATTAGCATTCTCTCATGCAAGCTCTGCCCTGCATTAGAATAATCAGCACTGAATTTCTTTGTATCTCTCCTTGGCACTTTTGTGTTCCCTTCCTTCCTCTGCAAGAAAACCCGTCAGGAATTTTTAACCTGCTAGAGGCCAGTGCAGTAGTGTTTGCTAAGAAAAACTTTTCAGCAATTGTTTTCTTGCTGCTGTTTTTTGTTTGGGAGTTTTGTTTGTTTGTTTAGTTGGTTGGTTGGTTGGTTGGTTGGTTTATTCCCAATTCATAAGAAATGGCTTATTCATGCCAAGGAACATTTTACTGGGAATGCCTTACCTTGGTTGGATTTTGGAATTTCCCGAGGTTGAAGATAAAAATATGCACCAGAGAACTTTTTCTTCAATAGTCCAAATCATTATGGCACATACAGAGTCCAAATCCCTTGTTCCTCCTTTACCTCAGTCAAGATCAGTTTAATAAAAATGGAAAAAAAATTCCCCATCAGAAGTTATCATATGAATGAGTGCAATTTTTTTACCTTTTAAATTTTTTTTTTTTTACTCTTTTATAAAGAATCTCACTGGTAGGTTTGTTTGAAGTTTACAATAAGGGATGAGGCTGCATTCTGAATCACATGAAAACAAGTGCTTCAACTTAAGTCAGTTAACATAATGGATAGGAAAAGGAATATGTTGTTACCTGTTCATATGGAATTTCATAAAACTTACATTTTTCTTCTGAATTCCTAAGAGAGAGGGATGAGTAGGAGAGATGGTAAAGAAAAACTCAAATCAGAGATTAAAATAAATGGCAAGCATAGAAACATAAAGTGTTCTTTTAACAACACAGACCTGAAAGAAATTCATCTGACTGAAAAAAATTGAAGAAACACCTGCACTTCACAGCCTGGCTGGCAAGAACATAGTAGGGAAACCTGGAAATTCTCAGTTGTTCAACTGACACAAACCTACAAGCTACGCAAAATTGTACCTCAAGTTCCACTCACGCAGTCTGACTGACTTCACTGAGTGTGAACAAAGTTACTCTTAGACCTTTCATAGTTAGAGAATTCTCACACGTGCTTTATTTGCCACAGATTTCACTCTGCTCCTTCAGTCTTGCTGGGAACATTCAGACCCTAACACAGAGAACTGAAATAGGAATACTTCAGTGTTCTGTTCTGTCCTTTCATTGCACAGAAAGAGGATTTGGGGCTTGTAGGAAAAGGAATATCTGATCTATATGCGTCATCTTTCAGGTAGCTCAAGTAATATACCTCCTGCCTCTCCCACTTGTATCTGTTGGTAATTCAGAGGAAAAGAAGAGCAAAGTGAGCCAAAAAGTCTATGGGAATGTGGGATAAAAGAGCATTAGAAGGAAAACCATAGAGTCATGGAATGGTTTATGTTGGAAGGGATCTCAAAGATGTGGTAGTTCCAAATCCCCTGCCATGTGCAGGGACACCTCCCACCAGACAAGGCTGCTCAGAGCCCCATCCAACCTGACCTTGAACACTTTAAGGGAGGGGAAGTCCACGACTGCTCTGGACATCTGAGCCATTAGACCTTTAAAATATTTCTAGTTCAAACCTGGTACCAAAATTAAAATACATTTGTGGGAGAAGAGAGGAAATGCTTTTTTGGTTTTATTCACTTCACTTCTACTATTCAACACTCAGAATTTCAAATCTTCAGACTCTATTGGCATCAAAACTCCAGGCTATTTGAGAAACTTTGGAACCCATGAGTAGGTGCTAAAGTCTACTTACAAATTAAACTAATCCTTAGTGATAATAGTGCTTATCAAGAACAAATCTGGATCTGAAATATTTATCTACTCTTCACCCCACTCTTCTAATATTAGCATAGTAATCTCTTTCCAGTTCAAATGCAGCATTTGTAATACTACTTTACAGTATGTTTCTGATGTCTTCTGCGCTTGTCTGTGTAATTCATGTTTGAAATGCAACAAAAGACTCTGGAGAACAAGAGAACTACACAAATCCTTTCTTAAATCCTTCAATCTTTAGATTAAAAAAAAATCCCCGCATTAATGTTTGTAAGCCCAATAATGGGACCAGGTCCAACCATTTATGGTTACATTTGCAATTCGGATCTCTGTTAACATGAAGATTAAAGAAAGGATTAGTTTCCAGCCCCAAAAGGCACAGTTTAGCAGCCAAATATGAGTTGATCATCAGATGTGCCAAAACATAAGTATACAGAAAAGATCAAAATGGTCATTTCTGATGCCTCGTCTTTGAAACAAAGATTAAAACCATTTTAAATGCCTTAGCATTCTGAATCTTCCTGTAGAACTTGCCAAATTGCTCCTTCTGATCCTGTCTTATTGACATTAAAAATTATGAAGGTCCCAGCTTTGGCGTCTTTCTGCTGAGGGTAATTTGACAGTGTTAGTGGAGGTGAGCTGCTCCTCCCGAGCGCTGACCCGGGTAGCAGATCTGGCAGATAAACAAGTCTGTGACAAATAGCACTGACACCCCTGTCAAAAGAAAAGACATGACTCAGACCCAGTATCTGTACACAGCCCAGTGCTGGCTTTCAGTGACAAATGGTTTTAGTCTGACAGTGTTTCACTGCTTGAACTTTCAACTATCAAAACAAGGCTCAGAAGGATGGAATACAAGAAAAAACCACACATACAGGCAGACAGCCTGTGCTGCCCACTCAAACAGTACTTATAATTTTTTCCATTCCTTTGGTACCCTTATCATTCTCTGGACAATATTTTATTTCTCCTCCTTTTTTAAAAAAAAGTTAAAAGAATAAACCAAGGGGAGTTCAATTTCATTACTTGCAAATCCAAGCATTAGAAAAGAACATATGATATTTTAATGAAATCTCACTCCGCACAGGACACTAAGTTTCACATACCCATGGGCAGAATCTAAGAATCGGTACTAGACCAATGTAAAATTCAGTTAACTTCCAGGTAATTATCCACGTGTACTTTGAAGGCATCAGCAGGTAGCAAATCAACACCAGGCAGTTCCTTCTGGATGTTCATCATCTTTTGGCGTCTACTTTTTATTTCTCTGCCTCCATCTTCCATCCATGAATTAATTTAAAGTTTTGCTGCACTAGAAAAAAAAAAAAAACAAACCAAAAAAACACCACAGTGAAACACAAACGCTATTGAGTTGCTGTACTGTGTGTCCATGTCAGGATGTTGGCAGAGGGGCTTTGCAGGTTGGGCTCTTTCAGGAGAGGCTGTGAGTGGCTAACTGCGTCAACCAGCATCTGCTTAGTATCTTTTTTCATAACATCTCTATTCTAGAAGGCTCTTTTTTACTCTTATTAATTCCAGTCCTGTCTTTTAATTGTTTTGTCTCTTAGTTTAAAATGAAAATTAAGTGATACTTTCCCTTAACTGACTTACAATTGCCAAGTCGTCGTACCCTTTTTGTTGTTTTGAATACTGATATATTGTCAAATATTGATTTTCTTCAGGGTTTTTTAATGTTCTATTTTTATATCCCTTGACAAATACCTAATTCTATATCCAGAGATATGATCAAAAAATTCCCTAAAAAACTTGCACCTGATTTTGGAGACATTGTTTTTAAATGAAGAAAGATAGTGACTTCTTCAGTAACCAGTAATTCAAAATTACCTATTCTGCATCTGTACTTCAACAGCAGGTATTTTGGGGGTTTTTTTTGGTTGTTTTTTTTTTTTTCAAATATGGAAGAAAATTTCAGTGTTTTCTTCAAAAATATTTATAATACTGGTAGACAAATCCTCAGAACTTGTTTCTCATTTGCATAGTCTTTTTTACTTGAGCCATTAATTTTCTTTTTTGTGCTTAGCTTTTTGAATCAAAATTCACTTTTGGTGATTTCTAATTTATATCAATTAATATATTTTTCTTTTTTTTATATATATACTGATTTTTATTTTCTATGTATTGCCCTAATGTATCCACTAGGACAGATTAAGAGCGAGGCAAAAATGGTCTTCTTTACAAATATTGAATCAGTACTTCTCAAATAAATAGTAAAATAGTCTCAGAAACTCTTTTCATAAAGCTCTAATTTTCAAAGATCATATAATCATAGAGCCATAGATTGGTCTGGGATGGAATTGACCTTGAAGATTATCTAATTCCAACCTCCCTGCCTTGGGCAAGTACACCTTTCACTAGACCAGGTTTGTCAGAAATACTCAGATTTTATTGTTTCCCTTTTTCATTTTTTGTCTTCTTTTCCATTAAATTCTCCTTAGCTTGGAAACTGAGCTTGTTTGAAATGCCATATATGATTCATAGAGACAAGTTAATCACTAGCTTGGAAGCTGGTGGTTTCCTAGGAAGTGGTGGTCAGGACCATCTTACAATCAGTGAAACAAAATAAAAGTGATTTGGACTATCTTTTATCTTCTTTTATTAAATATAAGCAGGTTATAATCACCGGTCTCTAAGCAACAGACAGGGACTAATCCAGCAATTAATTCATCTTTATCCATATAATGAGGTCTAAAATAGAGCTGGCTTGTGTTAAACGTGACACCTCCAGTGAGGAAGAAAAAGAAAAAAGAACTCACCCGTATGTACATGTATTCAAGAACTCTAATGGCTAACTTCTGTCTGTGTGAGACCTTTAATATGTCTCCAAAATTGAAATACCCCTTAGTAACACCGTTTTTCTTTCTATTACATACAGATATTAAAAAGCAAACCCTCTGTTCTCTGCCTTAAATCATGAATAGAGCCCATTTCCATCCTTTGCTATTTAGCCCTTTGGTCTTTTCACATTGAGATCTGTGGACCCATTGATGCTAAAACAGGTACTGACATTGCTACTAGTGAGTGACACCATTTTTTCTTTTCTTCACCCTTTCTTTTCCCTTGTTCAACCCTTGCTGTTTCTGCTAAACTCTTTATACGTGGAGCTGGCAATTCCTGCAATATAAACTAGCCCAACATTAACATTTCAGTCACTCCACTTACATCTCTCTTTTCTCAGGAGTGAGAAAACTGAATCTGAGCCCCAGTTTTGTAACACAGATCTTGAAGCAAGTAAGGCAAAGGGGGAATTTTGTTCTATTGTGTTTATAACACCTATTTAGTCTGCATCATACAGATTTTCACTTTTACACAATCTTAATATAAATTCTATCTGTTCACATTTGGCTATTCCAACTACTTTCCAGTAAGATAAAGTCTCCCTTTTTGTCTCTGTGCAAGATTCAGGGTATGCCACACACAAAATGAACTGGTTATGGTGTCAAAAGGCTCTTGCCATCACACGTTCATTGTACTGTTGAGCCATTATCAAAAGCTGCCAACCAGCAGTGCATAAAGAGACTCACCTTCAATGAAACTAGACTTTTAGAATAATATGGAAAAAGAATTTTTAGCCCAATACACTCATAGCTTGCCATCAGCTTCATGAGGAGCTGCCCTACGGCCTCTTAAATGGCAATAAGACACTTTTGGTGAGTTAAAGATTGCACCCCAAGGAAACAGTCAGCAAAAGACTTTTACATTTAGATCACTGCTTACATGCTACTGTTTCTAATCAGCAGGGATTGTTTCTTCCACTTCTTTTATATCCCCATACTACAGTGCTTTCAAAATTTCTTAGTAGTATTATATATTTTTACATATATGTAGCATGTGTATGTATGTGTGTTTTATTAGTAGTATGTTATTTCTTGACAGTGCAACTGAAACTTAGATAAGAATACACTGAGAACATATTCATGTTGCCTGCAACTTTTGCTTATTCAATTGAGTTTCTTAGAGTATTCATGTGGAAGACAGCTGCACTACCCCGGAGAGAACTGTGGCACAAGAAAAGGAGATCATTCATCACTGCTCATTACTGCGCAACAGGTACAGGCTATATCCCTCCAAAATCTACAGGCTAGTTTATTTAAGTGCTTTCTAATTAACTGATAAAATTACCAGTTTTTTGAGACTAACCAGCCATTGCAGTTAACCTAAGTCATTTTGCCTGAATTTAACCATGCACTGCTCTTGAAACTTTTTGCAGCCTGAGTGATGGGATTGGTAATATGAAGGGGAAAGACTGCAAAGCAGGTGCAGAGAGAGTAATCGCTTTTAGACTAGCAGATTCTGAAGTGAATGTCTGTCAGTGGCTTCAGTTGCCAGGTGCAAACGTTGCACAAAATCTCCACATACTCTGCACTATGAGTTAGTTACCATGACAGAAGAAAAAAGAGAAATACGCCAAATTAGCATAATAGCAGGCTCATCTGCTGTTGGTCATGATAGCAGATCCTTTCTCATACTGTCCTCTTTTTTCTGTTTCTTATATACTTGAGCTAGAATTTCAACTTACCTTGAAGGCTCATTAGGAAAGAGCAATGGTAATAAGTCAAAACCAAGTCTGTTCTGTTTTTCATCTGGTTCCATGTGGCATTGAAAATTTGGCTTCAGTGTGTGCTGTCAACATTAAAGATTCCATATTTTTCACTTTAGCGGCACTTAGCCAGCTCTCTCTGTGTTTTCTCCTGGATATGGATATTCTGGGGACTCTGTTTTTTGTGGTTTGTTTTTTT